>KI628581.1:0-201243 GCA_000503235.1 Sclerotinia borealis F-4128 | reverse complement strand
AAAAGCTATAATTTGATTGAATTGGAAGAGGAGGTTCTTATTCAATATATACTCGATCTGGATGAGAGAGGATTTGCACCTAAATTAAGTAGTATGGAAGATATAGCGAATTATATACTCGAATCGCGGGATGCAAAGAAGGTTGGAAAGCTCTAGGCTTATCGCTTTGTAAAACGATGTTCAGAACTGAAAACACGTTTTAATCGTGTTTATGACTTTCAAAAAGCTCTCTGCGAAGATCCAGAGCTTATTGAAGAAGGGTGGTTCTGATTGGTATCGAATATACAGGCAAAATATGGTATTGGATAGGCACGAAAATCACGAATCAATACTTTTTCAGTTATATTGCAAATCAAATGATATTATATGTGTAAAGTTACTATTGCATTCAAGTCATCTAATCCAATCACTTGATGTTGGATGTTTTAGTGTATTAAAACGAGTATATGATTCACAAATTGAAGGATTTATCAAGGCTCATATCAATCATATCTCTAAGGTTGAATTCTTTACAGCTTTCAAAGCTGTATATCAACAATCGATTACAATTCAGAATATGAAAGCTGGCTTTCAAGGAACAGGACTAATACCATTCGACTCTCAAGCTGTGCTCTCGAAATTGGATATTCGAATTTGTACACCTACCCCTTTACCCATTCCCTTGGAATCTGCCGATTCTTGGGTCTCTCAAATACCTCATAATCCAATTGAAGCTCTTTCACAATCAACTTTAATAAGATCTTGAATTGCTCAACATCAATCAAATTCTCCTATACCTATATTCGAGACTATAACTGCTTTGACTAAGAGTACATAATGATTAACTTATAAAATTACATTTTTAAATATAGAGAATCATATATTTCAAAAGGCAAATGAGATATTAAGCAAATATCGATATATTAAAAAAGTTCAATTATAGAATAGAAAAGTATTTACTGAACAGGAAGCTGAGGATATATTATCACAACAAAAGGTAGAGATTCAGATTCGATATAATAAGTATCAAAATGAGAGAAATTCTAATGGGGAATCTTCTATTAGTCGATACTGTAGCAAGTATGGAAAGACCAGTCATAATTCAAGAACTTATCAGAATGATATAATAGATCCTAGTTTATTAGATTCTTAACAGTTTTAATCGATTCATTAAATTGTTCTTGAATAATATAGCTTTGAAGTAATAAATCGAGGTAAAAGTGGCCGACCCACTGATAAACCACGTTATACTGTTCATCAAGTTTGTTATCTTAGTTGAAGATATTATCTGAATTGAGAATATTATTTGAATTGAAGATAATTTTTGAGATAATGATATTGACCAAGATTGTCCAACCAGATTGGAAGATTCTAACATTGAGGTGATCTTAGGGAAGAATTGAATTCCCGTATTGCTTCTTCGAACATAGGTATTGTTGAGGATAATGTTTGGGATTATGATATTGACCAAGATCGTCTAACCAGGTATTGAATTCCCGTGTTGCTTCTTCGAACGTAGGTGTTGATGAATATAATGAGAAGGAAGCCGGAGGAATGAACGGGTTTAATGATTCGCGGCAGTAGGACGACTTGCTTTCTTTCTTGACGGCGGCCAACTCTCTTTCTTCAATGTTTGATTCTCCGCTCTCAGACTCGCTAACTCTTGTTCATAGAAATTCATTGTTGTATTCATTAGAACTGACTTGTAGATTGAAAAGATAATATAGATATTACTTACATTTCTTGGAAGACTTCTGAAATTCATTCATGAGAATAGATGATGAGGACATCTTTTTAGATCCATCTCTGTACTTGATTGATACATTCTCTTGGTGATGTATTCACTTGTGCGAGGGTATATGTGTACTTTTGCTCTGTTTTGAGATTGATCCAAACAGAATGGTCTCAAGAGTGCAAATTCAAGAAGAATATCATGCAGTTGTTTGTGGAGTACGAGTATCGGAACTCACATTAGTCAGCCGTCAGTTTTGGACCAATCCAGTAGAAGTACAAGTCAGGGAAAAGCTACTACAAGTAAGTGATTAGGTAATAGCATTTACCGAATTAGAAGAATTCAAGAATCCACCCACCTATGTAGTAGGTGTCAGTTCGGCATCGGCGTTTATTGTTTGAGGTTATTTTATCTAAGCTCCGATTGTGGAAACTCCGAAATGGTCGTAAGGGATGGGATGGAATGGGTTTAGACCATATGCTACCTTACCACATCATTATTCCTATCAACTTTGACGCGGAACAGACTTTCCGTAGTTTCGATTCGACTGATTTTAATGTGATTGGTCATAACTACTTCATGCCAGTGAATCAGAAGCGGGGTGAACTGCAAGAAGATGTAAGGGGATCATTCCCCTCAATGTTAGGCTTATCAATTATCAATTATCCCCGAGTTTGGTAATATACCGACAATTTTCAGTGTCTTGCATTGTATGATGTGATTTTATGGTGACACTTATTAGAAATATCCTATAATTCCAAGTATATAAACCTACCTCGAGCCTTTCATTAAAGAAGCAACATTGAACCGGAAACCACATATTTGCATTCATTGAATACAGCTCAACTGATATTGATTCCTTCTGGTCACTGACTCTCCATTGTCCACTCGAAATTGATACTCATCCTCACAAGCACTCACTCTCCATTGCATTGTCCACTCGAAATTAATACTCATCCTCACGCAAATTCAATACTACCATTCTAAATCACCTCAACCACTCAAATCATGCCTGAACCACAAATAAAATTCTATTGGGCACCTGGCGCTTGCTCATTATGCCCACACGTTCTTCTTTTCGAGGCCGGTCTACCCTTTGAATCAATCACCAATTCAGTCACAAAAGCAAACGCAACCTTTGTTCAAAACTTCTCAACTATAAATCCAAAGATGCGTGTGCCAGTTCTTTCACTTAATAGTGAAATCATCACGGAAACTCCTGCTATCGTAACTGCAATATCTTCTCTGGCTCCCGAATTGTATCTTATGGGACGTACTACGATGGATACGATCAGAGTTTATGAGTGGTTGAATTGGTTGAGTGGAACATTGCATGGACATGCATTTGGTGGAATATTGAGACCAGAGAGAATGAGTGATGATAAAGGGGCGTTTGAAGGAATTGAAAAGAAGGGATTGAGAAATGTTCAAACTTGTTTTGATATGATTGAGGGAAAGTTGAATGGTATATGGGCTGTTGGAAATGCATTGACCGCAGTTGATTCGTATCTTTTCGTGTTTTATCGTTGGGGAGAAGGAGTTGGTTTGGATATGAGGAAAGAGTATCCGAAGTATACTGTGTTGATGGAGAATTTGAGGAACCGTCCATCTTTTGAGAAGGTTGTGAAGCTTGAGAAGTTGGAGGCTAAGTTGTAGTAATCCAAACTCATAGACCAATCTGCCAATAATTTTGAATGTTTCTTCGTCTTAAATGGCCACGAAAATTGATCTGAATCCTACACTTCGCGTGCATAACTGACGGTATAAAGTATGAAGGCCTTTGTGCTATGGAACGGGTTCGGATGTCGCTCTTCACATAGACTGAATCTCGTCGCATTTCTCTCTCGTGTGTAGACTCCCCAAAGTCAAAATCGGTGCTCGTCGGTCGTAGATGGCTCGTCGTGAATCGCAGATATGGTCCTGGGTGGCAATGTAAAGGTTAGCATAAAATACGGGCTTTGAAGGTAGAGAGATACAATCCATACTCCCTCTCATCCTCTCATCCTCTTATCCATTGATGCTGTGTGCAATACCCCATATAACTTAGAGACACGAAACATTGTAGCCCGGAACAACATCGTGCGCGTCGTACAATTCTTCTCCGGACGTAACACTCAATACCGGTATGTAATGATTGTAAAAGTGCACACTGAAGAGCAATTAATGGACAATGAAAAGTTGTTGTCGTCGTTCTATAATTCTTTCGTAAGCTTCTAAAAATTGGTACAGGCTTTACTAATAATTAGTGCTTATCGTAAGGATATGGGTGTCTTTGTTACAGTACCTAGGTATATTATGTAAGGTGTCAGCGGTAAATAAACTACTCAAGTACTACAAGTAGTACCGGTACAACAACCACCTCATATATCGAATCTAAATTATCAATTATCAATATGACTATCAAAGTTCTTATCGTCGGCGCTGGTGCAGTTGGTGCTTTCTATGGATCTCGAATTGCTCAAGTTCAAGATACTCAAGTTTCCGTTATATGTCGATCAAATTACAAAGCTGTCACCGCCAATGGATTCAATATCACATCACCAAAATTTGGGAAATATAAATTCATTCCTCATCAAACATTTCCCAATCCACAAGTAGCTCGAGATTTAAATGAATCTTGGGATTTCATTGTCGTTAGCACAAAAGCACTTCCAGATATCAGTGACGATTCCGAGATCCTAAAAGGTCTTGTGAAGAAAGGTCATACATCTATTGTGTTGGTTCAAAATGGTCTCGGTGTGGAAGAACCATATTTGAAAAGGTTCTCATATTCTGCCATCTTGAGTGCTGTTACCATTGTGAGCGCTGAGCAGAGTTCTCCAGGGTTCATTAAGCACAATAGATGGACAAGAATAAGCGTTGGTCCATATTTACCTGGAGTTATCGAATCGACGAAGTTAAATGATGGTCAAACAATTGCTGTCGAGCGAAATAATGCATTTGTGAAATTATTACAAACAGGAGGGATTTCAGATGCTCAGGAATATTCGCATTGGAAACTTCAAATGGTTCGATGGCATAAGATTGCCATTAATGCGAGTATGAATCCTTCTGCGGTTCTTTCGGCTGGAAGTACAAATAATGATATGTCCCTCGATCCAGAGCTTTACATTCATTTGAAAGGTGTTATGGATGAAGTGTTAGAAACAGCTCCAAAGATATTGGGAACCAAACTACCAATGGAATTTGCAACTTCCGATCAGCTACTGAAGAGTACACAGAAGAATACGAGTGGGAGTAAGCCGAGTATGTTGTTGGATTGGGAACAAGGAAAGACAATGGAGCTTGAGGTTATTCTTGGGAATCCAATTCGAATTGCGAGAAGTCATGGATTGGAAATGCCACGACTACAAACATTGTATGCCCTGTTGAGAAAAGCTCAAGAGAATAGAATGAAGGAGAGATTGGTCAGTAAACTTTGATATGGATGGAGATTTTATAATGGGGGATTTGAATATTGCAGATTTAGATACAATTAGCACCGAACTTCGAGTCGAATAATGGTTGCGTGAGACTACCCTTCTTTCCTGTTCATCTTCCTGTTCATCTTCCTACCATAATACCCAATTTCAATAAATCCAATCACCAGATACGACCACGAATTTGCTTCATATCCTTAACATTAATATCCTTCCACAACATGGTTGAAACAAGAGTAATTGAATAAAGACAAGTAGCACAAATTAACATCAACCTTTGAGTATCCCCATAAGCTTGGTCAATCGCATTTCTTGTGTCACTTTCAACTGCATAACTTGACTGAACCGTCAAACTACCATAAATAGTATCAAAGTCAGCTTGAGAAGATGCTGGTAAAAGTTCAGCAAGCTTAACAGGAAATACTCCAGTCCAAAGTGCAGCAGCGATAGTAGATCCAATGGCGCCACCAATACTTGAGATCATAGCTTCCATTGCTAGAATGGCTGGAATGTGTTTATGAGATGATACGGCCATAACGGTCATTTGTTCACAGATAACCAAAGTTCCACCACCAAATGCAATGAAGATTTGAGTCATCACTATGTAACCAATATTGGTATCGGGTTGACGGAATTCGATCATGAGGCCGACAGCTAAAATGGTGAGGGGTACACCAAAATATAGAGCCAACCATTTAAGACGACCATTATATCTAATCACAACTCCAATAACGAGAGCCCAAAAACAGGATCCGACAGTGTAAATATTCGAGATATAGGAAGCATTTGTGATTGATTGGTTGAAGACGACAATGAGCATAGAGTAGAAGTAAGAGTCCCATATGTACCATGCTAGTTTGAGTGTCAGTGATTTATTACTTTATCAATTTCATAAAGTATTTTGACAAGTACTTTGAGATAATGAGAAACACTTACCACAATAAAGACTGGCAACCATCGTATAAGTGAAGATCACAGTACGATCCTTCATTAAAGCCCAAGGAATGAACGTCACTGGCGCAATATATATTTCGTACAGAGCGAAAGCAATGATAAAAAGTCCACCAAAGATAATAAAACAAATAACCAATGGAGACTTCCATTCACCTTTCTGATAACTGTACAAACTAAATGTAAGAAGAAAAAGTGCAAGACCAGTAGCGATCAATAAGAGACCAATAACATCAAACTCTCTACAATAATAGAGAACTGATTCGGTCCAAGTCCTTCCACTTTCGACTTTTTGAATTAAACCCTGCTTTTCTGCTTTCTTCTGATTGAAATAGAAGAGTCCGAATAAAGGTATACAAATGATTGGAAAAATGATGGCCCAAATACCGAAACCCCATCTAAATCCAATTGTATTTAAAATACTTTCGGCAGCAGGTCCATATGCCCAAACGGTTGCGATCCATGGCGAAGATGAGAATGCAATCCACCAAGCTCGATTCTTCAATTGTGTGGTATCGGCGATGAAAATGGTAAGGGTAAAATCAATTCCATTGTATCCAATATTGTAGAACACTTGAGCTGCACAATATGTCTTAACATCATTACATCCCGCCGTCATGACCATTCCAAGGGTCCATGAAGCGACCATAAGACAAAAGACTTGAGGACGACCCCAAATATCCATAAGCTTTGCATATGGAAGTTTGATGAGACCAGCGATGATACCAGAGATAATGGAGGTTGTTGCTGTGAGTGAATGTGCTTCGAAGGACGACGTCACGTAGGGAGTAAGTGTGCCAGTTATACCGGAAGCGAATGATAGCATAAATTCAATGATCCAAATTCTAATTATACATCATTAGCAATACTCTTCGAAGTCATAATCTTGCTTTGAAGTATTATACTTACAGAACATAAGCTAAAATCAAATGATTTCTAGTCCATACTTGAGTGATAGCCTCGGCTGCTTGAACCCCATGTTGAGATTCTTTGTTAGTAGTGTCGTTATGGTTTTCTGGGAGAGCGTCGGTTGTGGTCGTTGGTAATTTCTCTTCATCCATAGATAAGGCAGGAGGTGAATCTTGTGCGACGGGTACCTCATTGGGAGCGAGATGATTAAATCGAAACCTCATGTTGTGATTACCGGGTGGTTAGCAAATCAATAATTAAATATGAGGACGTGGACATAGAATGAACGAAGAATCAGAAAAGAGAATTCAGAGGTGTGGAATTGAGACTGGGAAGGAGGCTATTTATTACGATGCCTCTAAATGAGGCCATGATGGAGAAAGCTCAAGATCAATTGAATTAAAAAGAAACGGTCAACAGTATTTAGTAGGATTTTCCGACTTACTAATTAGGTATCATCGAACATCTGCAACCTTTTACCCTTTTACACGAGGACTCGACTACTATTGAACAACAGTGAGTACCCTAGTAAAAAGTTCTTTGGTATGTTCCGTCCATTCGACTCCATAACTGTCAATATAACGTATGCTAATAAGCCAAGCTAGCTTTGAAGCGAAAGCCCGCATTTTAAATTGATGGAGTAAGTGGATCCAACCAAATTAGTGAGCGGCTTTATCTCCATTTGGATCTTATCAGATCATCAGATTGTGTGACTAGTCAATTGGAATGACCAAAGCTTATGCATAGTCGGAAGTTCGACGGAGAAAGACCTTTGTGATGAATCGTACAGTGAAAGTTTGTGCCGATTTCGTTTGGTGATGGAAAAAATCCAGTTTCTTCCCTATGAAAGTGGGCTCAACCTTGTGCTCTCGCATTAAAGCCAATAGACAAGAAAGCTACGCCGCCAACGATACAGTCGATATTTTATTCAACCTTGGGTCTTTAAATCAGATGTTCGGATGGTGATTTGAGAAGGAGAAAGACGATAATAATGATGAGATAGAGGTGAGTGTGGATGATTGGAATAGTGAGTGGAGATATAATCATCGGTAAACTGGGTACTTTTACCATCTGACATTTTTCCAATAAATTATTTTCCGAGTTTCAAACCTAAAGAATAAGCTTCTGAATGATTGATCTCGTTCTTTGATAGAATGTCTTTGCAATTACTCTGATCTATAGCACATAGGTAAGCTCAACAGGGTTGGATGATGAGTGACTTCTTCTCACCAAGCTGGCATTCTCTCATGACAATTGGCCTGACAATTGATCTATCAAGCAGTAAACAATAGAAAAGTTTGACATGTAAATATAATTACGTTTCAAATGCAAATAATTATTGAAATCATAAGTATTAAAGTGAAAATAAGCCCTCTGAATCAATATAAACATGATTGGTCGGAATTCACCACTCCACTTGGCTTTTTGGTAGCAGCTATGCTTTTCTTTGACCATAACTTCACTTTGTACAAAACGCATCTTACATACATGTACTGCCATTAGCTACATCAAAACCAATAACATTTTACCATGCTTATGGAAAGTGCATTTTAAACTGATGACATTTCATCGGATCCAAACAACTTTACCACCACTGAAAGAAATTGGCTCGAGCCCGGAGTCTAAATTTTGACATGGATTACACCACGAATCAAACGACTTCTCCTTCATCTGATTGACACAATGTTCACTCCAGGATACGTAGGCGATGCTTAGTTTTTTGTGATTAAGTTGATACAAGGATTTGATAAGTATGACATGAAGGGAAAGGAAGAGGAAGGGAAGGAGAATTGATTTCGGTCGGTTGGTACGTGTGTGTTTGAATATGGTCTAGCGGATAACTAAATCTTATCTAATCTTATCTAATCTAAGGTTCTCGAGTACTTGTACTAGATAATCAGAAGCGAGATCGGCGTCAACAACCGCCGCACTTCATTTGTATCAACAACCTCACAACATCTTCACCCAACCCAACCAACTTCAATATTGAATTTCATTTCTCATAGCAACCCATTTACTGTAATTCAATTCATTAATCATGCTTACTTCTCTTCGTGTATCAATTCCTAGCAAAGGTTATCTTTTAGGTCCAGCTATCATTGATAAAGCTACAAATATATCAAAATGTTATCGCTTTTTAAAAGTACCATATGCTTTACCCCCAATTGGTGAACGACGTTGGCAAAAGCCTTTTCCACTCCCTCTTAAATTCTCGTATGGCTCTGAAGATGATCCACCAATATATAATATACCGTCTTTCCCATGTCCGCAAACTTCACAATTCATAGACATAGGTCCCTCGACTGAGGATTGTTTACATTCCAATATTTACGTACCCCTGGGAATCCCACCTTTGAGTGGCTGGCCAGTATTCTTTTATATCCGTACGTGCCATTCCCAAACCCATTGTATGAACTGTAGTTAATAAATTAAGATGGCGGTTTCCTTCAATTAGGATCCAATAACTCGGATGATCCATCTTCATTGTTGGCCGAGACGGACTTCAAATGTATCATTGTATGCCCAGCTTATCGACTCGGAGTATTAGGATTTCTGGCTGGAAGAGAATTATGGGATGACACCTCAGCTGGAAACTTGGGATTTTGGGATCAAAGAGCCGCTCTTGAATGGACATATGATAATATCGAGTCTTTTGGTGGCAACAAAGAGAATATTACTGTTGGTGGTTTATCCGCTGGTTCTTATTCTACCTTTTATCAATTGGCTTATGATATCGGTCGAGATTCCAGACGACAAATCATTCGTAGGGTAATTCAATGGTCAAATGGTTGTGGAGTGGAACCCAAACAAATCTCTGAGGCTCAAGAACAATTCGATGATTTACTTTCCGTCTTGGGAATTCCTCAATCTTTGAGTGGGAAAGAAAAGGTGGAAGTTCTTCGTACAAAGAGTTCTGATGAATTGATCTCCGCAGTTGGGAAGATGAAGCAAGTATTTATTCGACCATTCTTGGATGGTAAATTCATCTCGAAGGATTTGTTCCCAAGTATCTATGATGGCTCATTTGGGAAAAGGATGAAAGAACTCGGTATCAGAACCATCATTGGGGATCTTACTCAGGAATTTCAGGTTTACAAAAATGTGTTCCCTCCAAGCTCCCATGAGACTTTGGTCAATCGTCTCTCGTGGGATTACCCTCAAAGTATCGTAAAGGTAATTTGCGAGAAATACAAACCGGACCATGCTTCTCCTAATCCGCCGGCGACATATTGGATTGATATCTTTGGTAAATTATATGCTGATTTACAAGTCCATTCTACCATGCGCGGTTTTCTTGAATCAATATCTTCACACGTACCACTTCACAATATACATCGATGTAAAATTGATTGGAGGACCGAAAGTGTAGACAAAAGGTATCCCAAAGAGTTTGGTGCAACTCACGGAACTGATATGTCAATTTGGTTCTTTGGGAATGGTGATTCTTTGACCGAGAGGGAGAAGGAATTGTTGAAAGAATGGTTGAAGCCAATGATTGCGTTCATCAATGGCGAAGATGTTGATTGGGGTACACGGTCAATTAAGGATGTTAGAATTCTTACTTCGGATGGGAAGATTGAAATAAGGGAAGATGAGATATATGAAGAGAAGCTTGAATTATGGAAACTCGTCAAGATGGCCACCAAATTTCGGGGTGTAAATAGACAGTCTAACATATGATAATCGCCGTATTGTATCCAGAACGGTCATGTATTCTATATCGTTTCTGTACAATTCTTTCTTTAATCATATCTCCAGACTCAGTATCAAATTTATTATTATTCGTATATTCAAAGGGGAGAAATTCGAACATAAGATTGAGGTTCTCAAATATGCCGAACAAGATTCCTCTTCTAAATCTTTGGCCGAAACTAAGAAGACGCAAGATCCTAGAGAACTCATCGCTCATGTCGCAGCACAGGAATTTTCTTCGGGTATGAATTGTAATCTTGGTGTCGGTATACCAACTATGACTGCTGGTTTTGCTGCTAGTATGGGTATTCATGTATTTCTTCAAAGTGAGAATGGTATGACAGGTTGCGGACCATATCCAGGAAAAGGCAAGGAAGATTCGGATTGGATTAATGCGGGTAAAGAATCGGTGACACCATTACCAGGTGCCAGTAAATTCGGAAGCGATGAGAGTTTTGGACAGATTAGGGGAGGTCATATGGATATGACTGTTCTAGGAGCTCTTGAATGTAGTCAGTATGGAGATGTGGCTAATTATATGATTCCTGGAAAAATGGTAAAGGGAATGGGTGGTGCTATGGTATATTATCTCTCCTTTCCATCTCGCTTCACTAGTAAACTCACAAATATAGGATCTTGTTTCCAATCCACAAAAAACAAAGGTTATGGTTGTTCAAACCCATGTTGACAAATATGGTAAATCCAAAATAAAGAATGAATGCGACTTGCCTATCACTGGGGCAAGATGTGTTCACATTATAGTGACTGATTTGGCAGTCTTTGATGTGAATCATGAGAAGGGTTTGACTTTAAGGAAATACAATCCAAATGTCAGTATCGATGAAATTAAAGAGGAGACAGATTGTGAGTTTAGGACAGGAAAGGATTGTAAAGCTTGGGTATTGTAATTTCATATCAGGCGAGTCTTATTTCGGTGAATGCCGAACCTTTTGTGAATGAGGTAGGTTAATACATGAGACGATATTGTCAACACCAGTCGATGAACAGATCAAGGAGTTAAACCAATCTCCGAATAAACTCCTACATGGATTTTAGCACCAAGGAAATTAGTTATTCATTCACTGATGCCTTACTTCATCTCGGATAGTTGCCTGGTGTGAAGTATTTTCTATATCAACATTAGAATTTTCTTTCAAGCTCGATCTCTTTTCTTTCCACAACATCCAGACTCCAGAGTAACCAGCTTTTAACCATCTTTCCAAACCTACCTTCTGTACAACTTGAATCACTTTAAGCAGTTGTACTTTAGTCATTTCTTTCCAAGGATTCTTAAACTTACCTTGAGACTGTCTGCCACGATTGCTTTGAAGATTTTAAGCTTCTTACGGTATCGTCGCCTTCAACCTTCCACCGAAGCCATTCTCACCACCATTCGAGCCTCGATCAATCCCACGGCCTTTTAATACCACATTTCCACCTCCTAGAATTCGATAAAGTCGTCGAACGAGTCTAATAACTCTATTCATACCTTTCAGAACGTTGCGAAGTCACACAAAGCACATCCCTACCCCTCCCTACCCCTCCTTACCCCTTTCGCTTCGACAATTGCTTCGATGATCGCTCTAAAAAGCTCAATCATCTCCTTTTAATCCCGATCTACGACGTCTACACATCCTCTTTTCCCTTCAAACTACTTATACCAGGCACACTTCCATTTCCCGAGACGAATCAGACAAAATGAACAATTTCGGACCCCAGGCTGCCGCTCTCCTTATGCGACCTAATCCCACCATCGTCGTTTGTCCCACCGCAATATATAAGGCACCTATGTACATTTGTTATGACTACATTTGTCAGTATTGTCCCCGAGAAGATCAAGGACCTCAAATCATATACCTTCCACAAGCTTCTTCCGATCCACACCACAATAGTCCTGCTCCACGAGTCTACACCCGGTTTTATCATGATCATCGATATCAAGTGTATGCCGTCTACCAGTACGAACTACCTCCTCAAGAGTCTAGGGTTAGACTCTGTTCGTTTTGGTGCCAACATGAGGTTAGTTTTGATACTAATCTACCATTTTACGGTAGTAAACATGCTAATTCATCTTCTTAGATCGATTCGAGTCCTCCAATTCAGCGTAATTGGTATTATGGACAATTTGGCAATCCTATTCGTGGCGTTCTTCAAGATAATGGAACCGAAGCCTTCACCGATCCCGTCAGCGGTCACACTGTCATACATGCTCCTCCTGCCGGCCTTACCATCCATCCCGAAGCTCGTGGTCCAGCCGGTAATAGTTCCGAAGCGACTTCTTCTATCGAATCCCTTCCATCCGAAGTAAGCGCTGCGACACCCAGTCTTGGTACTAGTTCTTTACGATCTCGATCTTCAGGGTCATCTGCCTTACCCTTGACGCCAAGAAGCACCTATAATACCGCGGGTACTTATAGGTTACCTGCTATTATTCAAGCTCAAGAACCAATGGATGAGGGTGAGGTCGCAGAGCTCCGTCGCGGTGGAGCGATTCTGGTTGGAGAGATATCGGACAATGATAGAACTCCGACTCGAGATACGTTTGGGGGAGAAGGAATAGGGGTTACGGCAACACCAATTGCTCGTAGAGCTAATGGTGGTGGTGTTGGTGGTACCAATGGAGTTGGCACTGCTAACATTAATCCACCTCATGGTCCCAGAGGTGGAGGAAATGGTCGGGGTCAGAATCCGAATCGTGTTCGGGGAGGACGTCCTACTAGAATTTGGCATGCGCGTAACTAATTTCAATGATGACGTGAGGAAGTGGATTAGATATTTGATTGAATCAGTAATATATTGTGTAAAAACTCTTGTTCGAACTACTTCTATAGAAAGTGTCGGGCCAGGTGATTCAGGTGATACTGATCCATCAGGTAATAAAGACCTAGAAACGGTACCAAGAGATGAAATCAATACAGAAGGGTTCAAAAAGTAGAACAATATACCATATCATTTATTATCATTCATCTAATACCGTTTTATTCTTCTTTGGAAGGTGCGGCAATCAACTATTACTATCTCATGACTATGGGTACATTTCCTCTAGGATTTGTACTACTTATTGACATCACTAATAATTAATCCACCACCACCAGATCACATATCGTTAATATTCTTTGCGTGGTGATGATTTGATTGACTAAATATCTTTCCTTGTAATATAGCCTTGTTGAGATATTCAATCATTTCTAAACATCCATCATTCTTCATTTCTCTTCATAGAAGAATAATACTATCAATGTTCGTATCCAAGATGATGATCGGTTTAACTTCTCCTTGTATCTTCTAATCTGAATTTGGCATTTGTCTCTTCTTTTTTATACATTCCTCATTATATATTTCTCTTTATTGAAGAATAATATCATCAGTGTTAAATTCCAAGATAATTATCGGTTTGACTTCTCCCCGCATCTTCCGTTCTGAACTTATTATCTATCTTTTCTTTTCTATATATTTTTTATTGTATATTTACCATCAGTGTTCATTTCCAAGATGATAATCGAATTGACTTCTCTCCGTATCTTCTAGTCTAAATTTGTTATGTATCTCTTTTCTCTATACACTGCCCATTATATAGCTGTCGTCATCCAGATGATGCCTCATCAATGCTTACTAGAGCTTGAGAGTATGGAATGCTGGCTGCCTGTTCTTCGGGGCCATACATCGTCAATGCATACTAGAGCTTGGGAGTATGGGATGCTGGCTACCTGTTCCCTAGGGTCATATATCGTTATTGTTCTTTCCTTATGTTGCTGCTATTTATCCACTTGGACAGTTTGTGTCTTCGAAGGAGAGATGATAACTTCGTGCGTTCTGTCTGTTCTGTAGACCAGAGAAAAGATTGATTTTATGCTCAATTAGACGAGAAGCTATCCATCACTTGCTAGAATAATACTTGCTTCCGTGTCGTCTAATCAATGTATACTTGTCTGTGGAATATACGAGGTTGAACTACTGGTACTTCACAGTAATGAGATCTTAACTCTATACCTCGCAGAAACGCATCTCCAATATGTAATGTCAATTCAGTGCTTAAACTCTGTCGTGGATTATTTTGATCCATTCTTCCCTCATCAACTTACATTTGTCCCTGGTCTGGCCTATTGTTTCGACTTGAAATAAAGGTTGAACAAAAAGGACCCGATGGGATTCAAAGTAAACAAAACCGTACAAGAAACTTGGCAATATCATGAGCACCAAAGTAGATAATGCAGGCATAGAAGAATATTTAACAGGAAAGGTCAATGACCATCAAATGGAATAGCAGAAAATATGTGTTCGTAAATACAACAGGAAGCTGTCATACTTGATCTAGTGTCTACTATAACTCAAGAGTATTTCTTACACCAGTAATTCCTTCCCAAAGATCATTGACTGAAATAGTCATGAAATGAAATACTGCATTCAAATTGACTCCTAGATTCTGTAGATTTGACTTGACCCAACCTTGCGAAAAGAAATTAAAATACCACATAAACACCGAGGAATCACGCCATTATTACCCAAGGTATTTTCAGATCCCAATAAATTCACCAGCACTCCCTTTCCCATTTCCGAGCTGAAGCATTGAAAGTTGTAAGGGAATAGACGATACCCCCCTCCACATCTCCGACCTTAAGCAGTAAGTTGCAATGAATAGATGAACCCGGCGAGCCTTTTTCATCAAACGCCAAATCAATCTCCCCATCAACCGAAAAACAACCACTAATAACAAATTGTGTCGAAGATTAAGTTGTCTTTGTGAATCGTTTCATGCCAAAACAATGTTGACAAATGATCAAGGAGCAGTATGGGCATTTATACTGTGTCAGACCTCTCTTCTGACGACAAACCAAGCATTTAAACTTTCTCTTCATTTGTTCCTTTGGCCAGAAAGAGCAATGCTCGCAGCATTCGTACTTTTCATCATCCGTAACACAACCTTTCGCGGCAAATATTCTTTCCATTTTCAACTTAAATTGCTTCTCTACCTCCTCGTTACGTGCAGCAATAGCAGCATCTTCCATTGCCTTCTTCAACTTGGCTGCTTGCTCACGTTTGGTTTCTTCATCACGTCTGGCTTGTTCGGCAGCTTCGCGTTCGGCTCTTTTAATTCTGGCAGCGGCTCGATCGGCTTCTCTTGTAGCTTTCTCTTCTCTCTCTCGTGCATCTTCCTCTTCTCTTCTTCGAGCCTCATATTCTCGGCACCATGTTTCTGCCTCGGGTCGAGCAAATCTTGAGGATGCTTGGGTAAAAATATGTCGGACAAACATACTAAACATATGTTGAGACATATACTCACCGTATCCTTGAGAGCGATGTTGTGAACTTTCTCCACTGAATTGCTCAGAGTCTACTGCAAGATCATACTCTCTGCGTTGGCGTTCATCAGAAAGGATTTCGTGGGCAGCTTGCAACTAGACGCACTCCAAGTTAGTGGGTGGACGAAAGTACTTTAGAATCCGAAACACATAACCTACCTTTTGAAATTCAGCAGTGGCATCAGCATTATCAAGATTTTTGTCCGGGTGGTAAAGTCTTGCTAATCGACGATAAGAAACTGTAATGTCCTGTGCAGAAGCATCTTTAGTGACCTCGAGAGCCTCGTAAAGATCGAAGTCCGGGAACGAAGGCATTGTGATGATGACCTAAGATTTGTCCGTTTGTGAAGGGAAATTGGGTTATTCCACGGGATGCTTCTCTCAAGTAGATGTTGGTTGTGCTCAACAATTTGAAGATTTATCAAGTTAATAGCAAACCATGAGAAAAAAGACGATAATTGTACTTAAAGAAACAAAAGTAAAGTACAAGAGAATCCAAAGATCAAGTCAAAAAGAAAGCGAATGTGAATTTTCAAGAAACTTGACAAGAGAATCCGTTGTTTGCAATCTCTATGGCTATGCAGTATGGGTAGATGCATATGCTAGGTGGAAAGAATATTACCTGATTGATAGTTTTACCGTTTTTTTTTTCTTCATGGAGGATTTCATATTGATTAAGAAAGAAGTGAATACTTGAAGAACATAGAAAAGAAAGACCGCGATTCATATTTTTATAGTTCGGATAATAGTTTGGATGATAATGAATTGAGTTATCATCTTTCTTGTTGTAAAGCACTTTAAGATGAGAAAGGAGAACGCGACTCAATTTTTTATTGTCGCGTAAACTTGTGACTGGATGACTAATACCGATCTAGAATGCCCTTATGCCCCATTTAGGTTTCTAGCAAATGACCTACCGGTACTTAGTATTTCATTCTATTCGATGTCCAAATATTTTCATGAAAGTCGTAAATCAACAATTAAGGGTTGCATTAAAAACGACCTTGGATAACTGGAGATATTGGGTAGGAATAGGATTAACATGTTTAATCTTCGGACAAGTCATCAACCTTCCATTTCCCGTTTCCCCATCCCATCATCTATTCCTAGTTTCTCCGTCAATAGATTACACAGAGACGACATGCTATCAATATAATGAACATTACTTAAATGTATTCATTCAATCAAATCAAAAATTATTCCTAGAGATTTGATCACCAACTACCTAGCTACCTACCTTATGGACGTTCCAAGACCTAACGCCCCACCTCAAATCCTTCGCGAAGGTACCAACGAAAAGCTGTTCAGATCCTCTGATATGGATATAAAAACAGTCGCTTATATGTACAAGAGTATTACACATGATTCCCTTCCTTTGCTTCACTTTGGATCCCAAATTTTACAACCTTATAAAGTATTGCATATCGGCAAGCCTTGGTCCTAAACGCCCCACCCATCCATCATATAGCAGCTTACACGCAAGATACCCCTTTCTGTCTGCTACTAAAATCCATCTATCATTTTTTGTCAAAATATTTACCAGAAACTACACCAACCAATATAATGTTGGCAAAGATTCTCCAACTTTGTCGCCTCAATCAACAATTTATCAACTTGTTGAATGTACGGTAATTCCTCCTCGGGCTTAAAATCATGACCCGTCAACTTCTCTTTGACTCGGATCAATACTTGCACTGCTCTAGTATTTTGATTTTCATGAGCCTCCATATCTTGTGGACCTTGTGTTGTAGAATTTGTTCTTGCACGAGGACGTGACGATGGTGGTCCGCCTGGGGCTGCGATAGGATCTTCAATATCTGAAACTATTGCTGATGGAGGAACGTCGGCGTCCATGATTGAAGGCCTTCGAACATTGGCAGCGATAAGGGACTCACGACGCTCGGAGCGGAAGTTAGGTCCAACTGGTGAAGCTTCACCGGTCAAACGCCAATTGAGAAGAGGATCGTGGATGAACTAATTTATTAGAAATGAATCTGTGTGAGGAAAGGGATAAAACTTACAGCTTCGAGAACAGCCATCAAGGACTCCTTATTCTCCCTCAATACTCTCATCACATTCTCACAAGTAATTCTAAAGCTTCCCTCAATGTTACTCACTTCCATGGCATAAGTCAACATCCTAGTCAATCTGAAAGGAACTCGTTCCGGATACTTTTCACGAGTCATGGCAACTTCGAAACAATCTCCGAAATCGATATGAACAATATTACCAGTAATTCGATCAAGCATCAAATTCGAAGGATGACGATCACCAAGACCAAGAATATATCCGACCATTGACATGACTCCTAATGAACGAGTGTAATTCGTACGCCTCTCGAGCCAAGATTCAGAACTCTTACTCTTTAACCAAAGAACACGATAAAGATCTTGTCCAGTTGTATTGTCGAGAGCATAGCCAAAGACTTCAACCTTTTGCATGAGTGTAAGATTATCGTAGTCAGGAGCCATTTGTAACATGATGCGGTGTTCAATATTGAGTAAGATCTTTCGACTTTCTCTGTACTCACGAATAAGGACATGTAAAGTATCACTATTAGGAACCCAACCAAGAAGACCGGAATTCTGAGACAGTGGGATAGCGGGGTATCTTTGGATGTTGAGATGACGTTTGTATGACTCCGAATCGCTGGTAAGTAGTGTATTGCAAAGACCAAACAATTGCATAACACGTTCATCTTGACGAATATCTTCATGTCCCTTGAGACAAAAGACATAGGCAACTCCATCACTTCCCTTGAGACTAAGCTTTCTTGGACGTTGCTTGGAGGAAATGACACTGAAATTGCTCTCAAAATTAACGATCGATATGATACGCTTGCCACTTTGATAGGTTCCGGGTACAGCCAGCTCCAAATCATGAGCACTAAGAAGCTTGGGGGATACGTAAGCCAACTCAAGATTGTTGAGTTGCGGTAGCTGGCGTGCGATCCTTCTAAAAACTTGATAGTACAAGTCCCATGCTTGATTGATGTCTCCGAGATCCTTTGTTCTTTGGTAAGTGATGCACCATTCTCGAGCCTCTTGAAGATCACGACCGAATGTTTGTGCGAAAGAGATTTCTCTCAAGGTTTCGGGTCCACTGTCGAGCATATCATGCAAAGGTGCGAGTGTATTGAACATGCCCTCGATATTGTGGTCACCAAAGTAAAGTCTCGATGCCTCTTCAAGACCTTCATGCCATTGCTCATGCCATAATACTGCCACGCGAATCAACTCTTTGCTAACCAAATCTGCTTGATCCACCAATTTCGGGCTGTGTTGTCTCATACTATCCATTATTTGAGTCGCAGATCGTGAACGACGTGTATTCGGAGCAGATTTCATCGCGACAGTCAATGGATAGACGAGTGCTTGTGGATGAGCTCTACCGACATCAGCGAGCAAATTATGGATGGAAGCGCGAACGCGAGCATTCGGTTGGTTGATGCGTGCAATTAGTTGAGGAATAACTTCCAACCAGGTATCAACGCTAACAGAAGAGAATCCCTCGGTAACGGCGGTATTGACTTCTCCATGCCCACCATGAGCGAACCAGAGTGTCAAAAGACGCAGTGTATCTTGTAAAGAACTTCCTTGAGAGAGGGCGATTGATTTGAAGAAACCACGAACAGCAGGAACGACATGATCAATGACGGCGTTGCTAGAACCAATTTGCCAGTCATGCCCAGGTTCTGCCGTAATCGCCTGAACGATTTCAAAATTTGCCAAAGCCCAAGCATGCCACGCCTTATACCACTGTGGATTGAAGTGAGTGGCAGCTTTATATGAATCGAGGATATCGTCGACGTGATTGTATTGCCAGTCACCCTTCTTTTGAGCAACCTGCCATTCTCCTTGTTTAAGACAACATCTAGCGAGAAGTGTTGTATGGTCAGCCAAGCCCTTTGGTGTTAACAAGCTATGAGCATTGGCACCTAGACCATTAGTATAACCATTCCCATTCATCATTACCCCATTAGTACCATTATGACCATTCATGACATGCATGTCATTCATAACGCCCCCTTGAGTTGTCATCTGTGCTTGTTGTAGCTTCTCCGCCAAACCAGATGTGAATATTTTCAGAGCTTCCAATGCTTGAGATTGCTTGCCGACAGCCCAGTGAAACTTCAAAATAGCATACTGAACAGGAGCTTCAATATGTTTGTTTGAAAGTCTCACTAGTGGTTCTCCACTCGCACTTTCCACAATTTGAGGTAACACTACATCTAAGCTCTCATCGCCACCCATCAAAGTCTTAAGATGCTTTTCGGCCAAGCCCATACGACCTGACTTTCTGCATAAGTTGGCGAATTTGATGGACATCTGCATATTTTCCATTGGAGTTATGACCAAAGCTCTCAACTTCAACATCCTCTGCCAAACCTCAACATTTCGTTGACATCCCAGCAAGCGAGTCTCCCAAGTTCGTCTCATAACTTCTTGCTTGGCAGGGTTGTTGTTACTTTGTTTGTAGATACTGAGCTCTTCCAACTCTGCTAGCATTTGTACACGAACAACAACCGTGTAGGCTCGATTGTAAGATTCACTGACCAGAGCACTCAGTTCAGTGTCTAGACCTTCTCTCGCCTTTTGTACGAAGAGAGCAGCCTCGTGGAATTGATTACGATGCAAGGCAAGAATCGCTCCAAAGAATGATCGATCCGGTGTATGACTCTTCATAACACTTAGGTAATCGTCCATGAGATCCCATTTTCTGAGACCCCAAGCAGCTGCTGTAGCTAAAGGTGCAATAGCTCGCTTGATCTCCAGTGAAGAAGTATGCCATTTATCCTCAGCCAAGGCTGACAGTGATTCCCACTCTCCCAAGGCATGAAGACATCTCATTTTACCCATGATAACATCGAAAGTCTCTGCTTGATCTGGGAAGTCTTCTTCGCGCCTTTTGTAAAATTCAAGAGCCTCTTCCCATCTCTCAAGCTTCTCAAACCAAGTCTCTCGTAATGTGATACCATCCTTGTAGAGTTGCGCTTTTCGTAAGATACCAATTGCGGCATCATACTGCTGCAACTGGTTATTAATTTGGATCAATGCCTCAACAGCTCCACTTGTTTGATCTTGGCAGAACTCCAATTCCTTATAATGAAGAGCCTTGGCCCAGGCATGGCATCTTCCAGCTTCTCGTCCCAGAACTCGTATGTCGATTGGCAGAGCTTTATCGTCATGCTCCATAAATTCTGCAAGGTTGAGTAAGATACCCAAAAGATCAGGAGTGACGTGAGGCGATTTGATTGCCATCTCAATGTTCTGGATCAAATCATCCTGATAACCTTCAAATAGCTCTCCCCAACATGAGACAAAAGCAGAATTGAATAATTCTCTTGCGAGTGGTGGGTATACTGAAGCCAGTTGAGCACATGATCTAAGTGCATGATTTGGTGATTCCAGTAAGACGGATGCACTGAATTTGCGCATCCATTCTTGCCAATCCTCCTTGGTGGATTTTCCCGTCGCATCCCAAGCTGCCTTTAAATGAACGGGATTACTATCCAGTTTTTTGTTAGAGACATCTGAGAAATCGACTTCGTCAGATTGATTCAGGTATCGTTCCTCAGCGCTCAAATCTTGTGGTAAAGCTTCTCCTTTTTGAAGTTTACTAACCAAAAGTTCATAGTTTTGATGCTGTATCTGGTGGATGCTGAGAACTTTATTGATTGTGCCAGCGAAATGCAAGTAATCTCTTCCGAGTTGGAAGATAAGGGCACAGAGGGTATCAAGTGATGCCAATCTCAATGAACTATCGATACCAGCCAAGACCCTAGAGAGGGGATGTATGATTTTTGAGGCATAGTCATTGAGATTGACCTGTCTTGAAATCTTACCAATGGTTTCAATTGCGGCCTTACGAATAAAGGAGGGTTGCTGTGGTTTTTCGAATACGCTAACGATAACAGGTACAATCAAATGCATGTACTCCTCAGCACTAGATCCGAACACCAGAAAAGCATGAAGCACACGCTCCGATGGAAGGCGTCTTGTGGAAGTATCCTTCTCCAGTACACCCAACATAAGCGGCAAAAGTCCCGCCAAGTAAATCTTGAACTCGCCTTCGAGAGATCTTGAGATTGCTTCGACAAGTTGAAGGATATTCGCTTGAAGTGCTGCAGACGCATTCCAAAATTCTTGAAGTACCAATACAATATCTGGCAGGTAATTACGAATGTGCTGTCGAACAATGGTCACCAAGAGGCTCAATTGGCTAAAGTATGACTCGAGACGATTTGTAGGGGAGGTCCGAATGACCGACAAAAATGCGGGAATAATTTTATCGAGAAACGAAACGCATTCTAATCCTAGAGTCCTGAAGATTGACATGATAGCTTCGATAACCATAGCGTGATGTTGATTGAGAGATGGATCTTTTAATATGTTAAGAAGAGCATTGATAACGACAGTTGGGAAGTATTCCTTATTCGAAGGTGTAAGTCCTGTCATCATAAGAGATATATCCGTCATTTGATTTGACTCTAAACGTAATTGCATCTCTGGTGATCGTTCTTCAACTTGTTGGTGTCGATATGGGTCAAGAGCACCAAGAATACCCATGAGTTTGATAGTTTCTTGTCGTAATGGTCCTCGTTGCGGTTCTCCTCGAATAATATTTTGCAAAATCTCCAAAAGTCGAGGATATTCCAGATATGGCTTGATAACATAACCTGAATTACTTGCCAGTTGGCCCAATGTTCGTAAAGAAGCTTCACGTTTAGCAGAAGAGCTCTGATCCTGCAAAGCCTCGATAATTATAGGCATGAGTTGCTTGATATATGGGATCATATCCTCTCCGCCAACACAAGCAAGTTCACCGATAGCTTTCATGATTGTAGCAGCCACCGCCGGACTAGGATCACGAGCCTTGGGTAATAAAACTGCAATCATAGGATCGACGTAAGGCTTGATCAACTTCTGTGAATTCTGCACGAGAAGACTGAGTAGTTTTGCGCTTTCTTCCTTATTTCTCGCTACATCGGAGAATTCGAGTTCGGTGAGCATTTGAACAAGAACCTTTCGCAGGGAAGGAATGACATATGCAGGATTTACATGCGTCAAGCGACCAATGATTGCTATAGCAACTTCGCGAATTTGGAACACCTCATCGTTCAATGCGAAGAATAGAGTTCGAATGTTCTCTGACTTGCCAAGATGGCGATCAAATCGTTCATCGAGGGCTGCTAAAACCACTCTTCGAATAGCTGGATCCGGATCTCCAACTCCGACTGTGAGCAACTTCTCAATAACTTCGCTGACCACTTGAATCGCGTGGTGACTCGTTTGATTAACAATGGGATCTCGAACATAAAGTTGACAGCAAGTCAATGCAGCGGCCTCTCTGATTTCAGGGTTTTCGTCTTCGACATATTTGATAGCGACATCACGCACAAATTCATTGAGAACGTGACCGGAAAAGTCAAAACTACCCAACGTATTCAGAGCGAGCTTAATCTCACTTTGTCGGTGCTCGTATGCTTGTGGATCCTTCGAGTCTTTTGGTACGACTGGCGCGGCGGCAATATTATTTGGTGTAGGTGCGCCCAATGGTCTGAATGGTTCGCCACAAAGAACCTTGCTCAACATATCCAATAATCTTTCTTGGATGATAGGTTTAACAGGTGGAATGTAGAAAGCCATATCCACCAAAGCTTGAGTCAACTTAGGACTTAGCTCACATGCGAAGATGGGATCAAGAAGTGCCTCCATATATTTGCTGAGGGTCTGACCAACTGCAACTGCCAATCTGCTGATGCAATCGAATACAGGATCAACTGTACCAAGTCGTCTCCTGAATTAAACATTAGAATGAATACATGCACACAATATTCAATATAACTTACGATTTCAAGGACAACCCTTCTCTGACATATATCAAAACCCCATCAAGATAAGACGCAATAGCACTCTTAACAGCATTGGCAATATTTCCAATGGCCAAAAATGCATCATTCCTATCCTTATCCTTCTTCAACATACCGGACAAGAATACCATGAACCTGTGAAGGTATGATTGAGCAAACTCGGTCGGTGAGTAGTTCGCCAACTCCGGTATCAGCATAACGACGGTTTTTCGAATCTGGACGTCTCGGTGATCTTTGTGTCGGAAAACAATCTCGCAAACTTCCGGATAATGCTCATGCATAAACATACCGCCTTGCTGAAGAAGCTCCTTAATCACCAGAAGGGATCCATGAATAGATTCTACGGTCCCCTGTCTCACTCCTTGAACCGCTTCATCATAAATTTTCACCTGCCAGGTTTGTCGTAGATTTTGATCTCTCTCTCTGATTATTTGAAAACAAGCACTTATAGCTTCTGCGGCAGTTTGTCGAATAAGGAGTCGCTGATCTCTCAATCCCACCCATATTTGATCAAATATGAGTCCAACAAAAGTATAAACCAGTGTCGGAGAATTTCTGCCCAATTCTCGCAAAACCAATACCGCGCTGTATCTTCTCTCTTCGATTCGATCGGACTGTAACCATTCCAGGGCAGTTTTGATCTCACTTTCCACCAAGTCAGATACTAACGAACCTCCCGGTCTGCACATCTTTCCCAATGCCACAGCCGCCGGTTGCATAGAAACGAGGTCCTTCCCTCTCAATACAGCTCGAAGCGATTGTCCGAATCGAGTCACTCGTTGTCCAACATCAATACCCTCGAAATCGACCAGCGCATCGACAGCATATATACCACCGGTTCGCTCCAGATCTCCTCCATGACTAATGAGACTAGTAATTTTACTATTAACAACATTATACAATTCTAGAAATCGTTCTTGAGGGAAATCTAACACAACTTTGATTAGTTCCCAATTCCTCAGACCAACATAAAAGGATGCCCACCTCTAGAAGCGACCTCCACTAACTCCCTCAGATCTAAAGCTGCTCTCTTTCGTTGTTCATCGCTCCTGCACCCAAATCATTAGCCCTTACCATCCATCACGAACATATCCCATCCCATTAACAACTAACCTTGATCGCAAGTCCACCACAATGCGATTCAAATGATCAAATGCTTGGGTGGATTGTTGTGACATCTTGACGTCCTTCACAACTTCTCAATGTATGATATTGTAATTCAATGAGACACGAAATTATGCGGATTCCATCCCCGTCCTCGTGCACCTACCCGACGTAGTAGTTATGTTTCGTTGTCGTTTGATTGTAAAATAATCCTGCAGCTTCGTGGTGCGCAGACAGGCGTTTGAATGCTCGCTGTCTCGGTGACGGAAAGCTCAAGTTATCATTACCGAATAAACAGACGAGTTCAATATGGAAGTACAGTACGCTAATCACACATTCACTAGTGCGAGCGTGACGATAACAAGCCTTATCAGCAAGACCGCTTCAAAGACCGCCTCCAACCGTTTTCTGTTTTGACTTATAATCATTCACCAATCAACCATACGAAAGAGATCATTAATTGAATTGTCTCCACGAGTACAAGTTATTTACAAATAATCGACATCATGGGTAATGATGGTGGTAGTATTCCTACTCGTCGCGAACTTGTAAAAGAAGCTGCCCGCAACCCCAACACCACCGAATTAAAAGCTACTCTCCACGAAGCGCAAACACACGCATGGACATATTGCCCTCTTTCCAATCAACCACTCACTACACCTATAGTATCCGATTGCGCTGGCACTCTTTACAACAAAGACGCTGTACTCGAACAATTACTTCCCAAAGACAATGATGTCCCAGCTTCAGTCATTAAGGAGAAGGAAGAGGTTCTGCAAGGACGAGTCAAGGGACTTCGCGATATCGTCGAGGTTAAATTCTCCACAATGAAGGAAGATAACGAGGAGAAGAAGATTTGTCCTATCACTAGTAAGGAATTGGGCGCCACTACCAGAGCTGTTTATTTAGTGCCATGCGGACATGCCTTCTCGGAAGTTGCGATTAAGGAATTAAAGGGCGATGCCTGTTTGGAGTGCAATGAAGGATACACTGCGGAAAACATCATACCTATCCTCCCCATTTCGAAAGAAGATATTGCGAGATTAGCAGCACGAGCATTCAAATTAAAGGAAGTAGGATTCACGCATTCGCTGAAGAAAGCTCCGGGAGGGAAGAAGAAGAGAAAACACGCTGCAGAAACAGAGTCTACCACCCTTTTTAACAGCGGAAAGGAAGATTCCATCGAAAAGGTCCAAGAAAACGGAGCTATCGACAAAACCAAGGCACGAACACAAGAGAATGAAACTCGAGCATCGATACCAAAATTGAATAACGGCGCATCTACACCATTACCATCTGGAATCAAAAATGCATCGGCGGCAAATCTAACAGCCAAAGTCCTAGAAGAACAAGAAGAACAAAACAAGAGGAGAAAATTGGGGATGAATGACAATCTCAAGAGTTTATTTTCGAATACTGGATACAATGCACAGAAACAAAAGGGTGGGGATTTCATGACCAGAGGATTTTCGATGAACAAGAAGTCATAGGGGAATATGGAAATGAATATGAAAGCATAGTGGTGTTAGGTGTTGATGGTAGGATGATTAGAAGATTACCAGGCCTCAATTTGTACATCAGATATCAATTTACAAATTTCTCAAAACCATTTCCTCGAGAAGAGTTACTTAAGCTCACGGGAAGTTTCGAAGATGTGAAAGGTCCGGTGGTCACACACTGCTTATCCATATCTATCAGAACATAATACAAAAGGCCCCTTCATTTGAGTTGTCTTTTGAGGCGGGTTGGTCTCAAATTCCACTAGATTCACAAGATCTCTCACACGTGGATATGTATATCTCAAGCTACCATCAACCACTCACTACATACACTCCAAATCCTCTCTCAATCCCCAATATCCCCTTCCTTCCCCTTCCTCCCCTTCCTCCCCCTCAGAACTCTTTGACACCTCCCATCTACAACTCATCCTTACCATCCTTCTTTGCCCCTCCCTTGACAACCCTCTCACAAACCGCCGGAGTCCCCACATCCATCCTATAATTACATTTCTCCATCTCCACCACCTTCCAAATCTCATCTTTCTCCGCACAAGCCAGTACCACCGTCGTAGCCCTATTTGGACCATTCCAACAATGTTGACCATTTTCATAGACCAGCGTAGTCTTGATACCCTTACCCAGACCCTTTCCCTCGGCGTCCACTTCTTCATCGACTTCTAATTGATCAAAACGGACGAAATTGCCCATGCCTGTGTTTCCGCCACCTTTCTTGGATTTCTGCGAAGTTTTATCCATCCAGCAGAGTTCATAGTCATATTCGCCGGAATCTTTGGTTACGCAGGTCCCTTTGAGTGCGCGGAATATATCATCCACGCCATAATCTTTCTCGAGGTCTGATTTGAGATCAGAGAGGGTTTTTTGCTTAATACCAACATCATCGCTAACAGTTTGATAAGCATTTTTAGCATCTTGTACGGCCTTGGACTCGGATCCGGCTTTGGAGTTGTCGGCCAGAATTCCATTTTCAATGAGGATGATGCGGAGATCAGTGACCTTTTGGTGGACCCAGGCACGAATAGATTCAGGGAGATATTCTTCAAATTTGTAGACTATCATGTGTTAGAAATTAAATAAACAATATGAAGAGTTAGGATATAACTTACGAGCATCAACATCACTATCCTCCTCATCATTCTCCCATGTCTCCCACTCAATCCCATCATTCTCAGCCTTAGCCGTTTCCTCCACAGCGGCATCTTCACTTGTAGTATCATCTGCCTCACTAGCATCCTTCGTAGCAGCATAATCCTCCCAGGCTTGAACTGCCCTCTTAACACCCTCATCGTTAAAGTTAGGATTACGTTCCTCCTTGAATCTCGATAAGATCCCCTCCAATTCCTTGACCTTATTCTGTAAAACTACCTTCTTCGCCTGAACACCCGTCAATGTATCTCTCAACTCCCCAACTCTATTCTTAGCCATCAATGCCAAAATCGAAACCTTACTAGTCTTCCCCTCCGAAGTCTTCACCACCTTTCCTCTCTCACTCCTCTCAACTTCCTCAAACTTTTCTTTCAGCTCCTGCTCCTTCTTCTCCAATTGAGTAATCTCCAACTCCATCCTCCCAATACTCATCTGCACACCCGCTCTCAAAGTCTGCGCTTCCTTGATCAATTCATCCCTCTTCTTATTCGCTTTCACATAAGCTTTCGTCCTAATCTCATCCAACCTTCTCCATTCCTTTCCAATTTCCGCACACTTATCCGCACATTCTATTCCTCCAACACCCTCCCACTCATCACTCCCATCACAACACAACTCATGATCGCACACTCCATCATTTACATATGTGAATGGCACATATGCCGGTATATGACCCTTATTCTTGCAGTAATATCCCGGCAAGGCTAAACTCGTATTATGAGGGATCGAACCCGTCGTAATCTGCAATGGTTGAGGGGGTGAGAGATTGGAAAGATATGTACAAGCACTTGTGCCTGGCTCATCACTTCCATCTGGACAATCGCAGTAATCGTCATTTACTTTGGAGATATCGATTGAAATGGAGGGGTTTGAAAGACAGGTGAATTTGTCCGTTGATTTATAGAATTTCGCGACTATATTGCAGGTAACGATAGTCAGTGTATGCCAGCTATTGGAGTATTGTCTAGGGAGACTGATGATTTTGCAACTAAGTCCATTGCTTGGAGGAAGACAAGTACATACACTCAGGCCCAACACCCCTCGGTCTTGAAGCTTCCGCCGCAAGCACCGAAGTAGATAAAGTGCTTAAAAGCACCAATGCTGAAGCTGCCACCATTATTATACAATCTGAAAACTTAATAAGCTCTCAATGTAATAAAATGTAATTTGTACGAGTATTCCACAAAAGAAAGATAGCAAATATGGTGGCTACTCGAGATAGCTTCAAAGCTGTGGGGTTAAGATTTAAAGATGCCAGCTTGCTATCTTAGCGAACAGACCCTTGATATCAAATCTCCACGTCTTGACGGCCCCCCTTTTATTTATTTGGGAATCAGCCAGTCGAAGGGTTCTTGGGTTAGTGTCACAAGAATTAATGCACAAAGTTAGTAAGGGAATGGTTCTGGCTTGGTTCTTTCTATGTATGGAATTCCATCACTTGTACCTATAAAACCTAATCATCACCAATAGACAGATAGAAAACAGGACAACAACTATTCCCAAGATTCGAATATCACAGTATACTTTAAGGCATTTTTCATTCTTTTTCATTTTGTTACTATGAATTCCGATGAAGGTTCAAATGCCTAATGCATGAGCTCTACTATCCACCAGTAAAAATACACTACAAACCACCCAGCCCCCATACCACCCAACCCATCCCTACTCGGCTCACTAAATATCCATCAATCCATTCTCAATAACCCAGTCCCGCTGCGCCATTAAAATATCCCAATACGCTACATATTCCATCCCTCCTTCCATCATCCTTCCCCGTCGCTGAATATGGTATTCCCAATTTCTGGTATGAAACAGAAATATGGACGTATTCTTTCTTCGCTCCTTTGAAAACGCCAATATGCCGTCTGCCCTATTTTATTGCCGCGAGGCAGATGTACAAAGAAAATAGCTCGTGTAAAACATTAAGATCAAACAAAAAAGAAACTAACATGGTTTTTTTTGAACCATGATATCGAAATCAAAACATACTTCCGTCCTGAACTGGGGTTGGCCCTCTCGCAGCCCCAATTCCAGGAGGAAAATCTGGCATAGCCGGACTTGGCGCATTGTACGCCTTTTCTCTCGCTTTAACATTTAAATTGCCTCCTTCGCTCGAACTCTTCCTCAATCTCTGCTTTTGTTTCTCCTTGGGTTTTACCTCCTCGTCTGAGAATGTGCTCATCTCTTCACTACTCTGCGTGTTCAATGATATCTCATTTCTTTCCAGATATTCAGAAGAGTCCTTCTTGCCCATAATCGCACCAAACATAGCTCTAGTTTGTCTTCTTCTCGGATTAACAGCAGGAATAGGCGGAACAATACCATTTTGAAGGCTCGATCCAGGTGGGAGGTTAATTGTTGAGATGCGAGAAGTGGATGATATGAAAGTTGGTTCCGAGATCTCGGATTTGGTGATAGACTTCTTACGGGCGGCTATGTGGCCATTTGCCATAGAAGATGTTGGAGTTGTTGATCGTGGCCCAATTGATGATGGGTCGATCAAAGATGGTGTAGAATGAACGGAGAATGGGGTGAGTGGTGATGGTCTAGGTGAAATACCAATTTCCAATGCATCTCCGGTTTGAAGTGCCTGCATATGCTGTGGTTCAAAGTAACTTGAAGCTTGTGCTTTCATGTTACTCCTGGGTCCTGAGCCCATTGATGGAGATGGGAGAGGAGAAGGGCGACCAGAAAGACCGGGTGGAAAACCTGGGGATGAACCAGGGGATATACCTGACGCGGTAGGTTTGAGCATGAGGCGGGCATTTTGAAGATCCTCAACAACTCCTTGGCTTGAACTACCCGTTCCCTCAGCCATCGCTTTAGCTAGATCATCTCTGTATCGGCCATTGCGGCTCTTGGATCGGCCAGAAGCATCAGAACCCGAACGATCACGAGAAGTACGAGATGCAGGTCGTGATCCAGAATTATTCGTAGCGATACTACCCTTACTTTCTCTGTTTGCATTGCGTTGGGAATGTGTCACTGGTGGAGGTTTTCTTTCTCGACTTTGGGCTCTTTGACGCGGTGCGGAATTGGCAAATCCATCATTCATTCCCTGCAATTGTCTTGGCTCATAAGGATGCGCTTGTCGGGGGTCACTAGGCCTGGGATTTGACCAACTGATCTCATTAAATCCACTTTCGCCATTTTGCTGATTCCTCGTAAAGATTTGATGCTCACGATCACGTTGTGCATCTCGTCGAGCTTGTCGGAAAGCCTTCACCTGAGGAGGCGTTGAGTTAACGGCATTTCGTAACATTTCCTCTTCTTCATCCTTCCATGAGTTGTCATCGATTCTCTGCTTGAATGGTTGTGGAGGTCCATTCTGTGGGATTGGGTTGCTGCTCATTCCAAACAATTTCATGGCTTTAGATTGACCAGCGGCTTCCTTCTGCTTCAATGCCAATGCGCCAAGGCTGGCCTTGGTTTTCAATAGAACGGCGGAACCTGGCGTAGGTGAAGTAATCTGGCGTTCGGGCTGGCGCTCAGGTTCAATCACTAGGCTTTTCAAATTTTCTTGGACTTGCCTTCGACGTTGGGCGAGTTCGTCTCTGAACTCTTGTCGCTCTTGCTGTGTAGCTGAACTTCCATCTCTATTGTGACGTGATTCCATCTCTAATTCCCATGCGGCCTTTGGTGTAGACTCAACCTCGGTATCCAAATTCGTCGACATCACTGCAAGAGGTGCGGGAACGGCACTATTCACTTTGACAAAAGGACTTTCTGGGGTTTCGTCCCAATCATTGATGTCCCAAGGGTTTCTTCTCTCATTGGAATCCTGAGTAGCTTGTTCAATAGGATTAGAAAATATTTGTTGATTAAATCCTGATGAGGTTATTCCGTATATAGATGAGCTGTCACTGTCAGATCGCAAATGTGAGCGGACCATTCCACTCAAACCTGGGAGGGTTGGGGAGTCCGCTGGAGATTCAGGCTGTCTCTCACCGTCATCGGGTGGTGTTGTCTTAATTTCCAAATACTTTGGAGGGCTGCTTGGGGGCGCAGGTAGTGGCTGCTGTGGACCTCGAGTGGCGGGAGTAGTTGGCTGATTCGCTGGATGTTGTGATTCATCGGGTCGTGGTGTCATTGATGGATCCTGGTGATTACGATATTTCAGATTAGGAAAACTGCGGGGTTGAGGAAGTCCCCATGGTCGACTGATTTGTGACTTGGTAGAAAACTCCGATCTAGTAGGAGATGCTAATGGACGACCATTTGGAGAACCTATGAATGGTACTGGACTAGTTTCACTTCCAGGAATTATAATTCGTGGTTGCTTCGGGGATTGTAGCTCGGGAGCACGATCTTTAGGTGGGAAATGTCTTTGATGAGGATGGTCTGTTGCACCGGAATCGGTCCGAACTCGTGGTCCAGGTTGTTGTCTTGGGACAAAAGGTCCTGGCGGGGAATGCTTTCTTGGAGGCGATGTCTCTCTTCCATTTTTCATTTGGAATTGATGCTGTTGCTGATGATTTTTGTTCTCGTCATACTGTTGACCCGACTTAGGGGGTGCATTAGTCATCATAGCCTTGATCCCGTCATTAGCTTGTGATGGTGGTGCAGCTTCATCATTTTCACTGACTGGAGGACTCAAAGGAGGGTTTGAAAATCCGTATTGTGATTTCGGCTCTACCGCCAAGTGAGTTGACTTTGCAATTGGACCAAAGTCGAACCCACTAATGGGAGACGGAAGACCATAATTAGGTGGTGGACTCGCGGCACGCAATTCAGGCATACTACCTTTAGCAAGTACTGGCTTGCGATCCCATTTGTCAGCTGCATTGTGAGTGGTAGTCGATGTAGGCGAATTCATCGTAAGTGGAGGAGTTTGGGAGCCCATACCACGTTGTCTGGTCAGGGTATCGATTCTATTCATGGTCGAATGCTGTTGATCATGCACATGTTGGTCCAAGCCATTTTCGTATAGTCGGCGCATTTTAGTTGAAGATCTATCCATACCGAAATTTGATATAGAGCCTCCTGCTGAAACCGGTGTATGAGATCCACTCAAAGATGGGGTACGTTGTGAAGTGATAGATGTTGCAGCTGTAGAACTCCTTGTGTTAATTGGTCCAGAGGAGGTGGTAGATGATGTTTCCCGATTACGATTGTATCCAGCCAGTGGTGGGGAACCAGCTCTCGAGTGCCCTGCTGTCGACATATCCGCGTTGTTATCTTCATCATCGTTTCGCTCTTCCCATTGTTGTTCCCTCTCCTTTTCTCGCAACTTTTGGAAAGCCGACTGACTAACATCATTGTCATATAATACACGACCACCCAAACCAACTCCATCACCTGAACTCTTTGATCCTGCGGGAATTTTGTAAATCTTTTGACGACCACCGAAAAGAATGTTGCCCTCGCCTGGTTTTGGTCGACTCATAATACTACCGGTGTGTACAGATTCATCATCCGTTCCATAACCATCGCCGTATGAATCAGTCCTAAGGAAGGCGATTGGCGGTCGAACCGATCCGTGTATTGACGATACCTCTGCGATATCAGAAAGACCGTGTCCTTGAAATCCGAAATCAATTAATTTCGAAGCTCGTTTGGGAAACAATACACTATCATCACTAGCCTTACCAATCTTTGAAGTTGGATCATCTTGTTCTCGTAACATGGAAAATCGAGCCGATAATCCATTCATTAACAGACTCGTTCGAAAGTCATCAGATGACGGTAAAGCATTCTCAAGGTCCAATTCCAATTTCGGTTCTGGTTCTTCCTTTTTCTTTCCAAGTCTGAAGGTTTTCGAGGATTTAGTAATCGGAGTGTGTTCAACGTCGCTGGATCCTCGCCCTACTCCTTCTGCTGCATCCTTGGCATCCCTCTTCTTGCGACTTCGAAACATGATGCTGACTGTCTCGCACTATGACTCTACTGCTCCTGCTCTCCAATCCTCGAATTATCAACCCAATTCTAAAATATTGTAAAAAGTTGCAAGCTCCGAGTGAAAACTAACAAGAGAGTTTTCAAATCCTCGGCTTCAATTACTGAGTGATAGTCGTTTATGCCGAAATATCGGATAGCAGAAAATGACTCGAGATGAAAGACCAAAGCGTGAACGACAGGCTGAAAGTTGGGGAAATCGAAAATGAACTGTTTGACATACAAGCATTAGCCTTGAAAGTTTGAAACTGTTTGAGGTAAAGGAATTCTGGTGAACTACCTACGCACGGAAGAAGTGTAACAAACGGGTCGGCTCTGATCAGACGAGAATTGTGAGCAATCGCAAAGATGTTTCGTATTGCAATTGTCAATTACCAATATTGACAACTTATTAATAAGAAGTGACGGAATGTTATCGGAAGTTGTGCTTCAAACGGTACCCCTGAGGAATGGAATTCGTTTCTGGGTGCATAAATTGAGTTGCATAGGAGTCTGATGCAATAGATTTCTTCGTCAATATTTCCTTCAATCAGTCGAGTAAGTGGCCTGCACAATTTGTATCAAGTTTCGAATATGGTGCTTCGGGGAGGAAGCAAAAGGAACGTATGTTGAGTTGATGTTTTCAAAACAAGATCGAGTTGTTGATAACCACAAAAATGCAAATCCCTATGTAACTAGTAGAAAAGTCGGGAATGGTGAATCTGCAAGAAACTTATGCCAATGAATGAACGCAAGTGAATGTTGTGCGGAGGAAGTAGGAAGTATCGTATCGTATAGAATATTGAAATATTATGATCAAATCCGCCTGTCTCAACTTTGCCTCTTCCCTTTCAGTCTTATTACCAAAGAATGATCCTTTTGTGTTTCGAATGGCAGACGTCTCTAACGTTTCTTTTGAGGTGTGGATGTATATTAGGGATTTAAAAAACGAATGTGGTGTAGAAATGAAGGGATTGGACGGGAAGAGTGAGTGGATGAGTGAGTAAGTGAGTGAGTAAGTGAGTAGTGAGTGAGGAGAATGAGTGTAATGAGCGATTGATCGACTGTTCGGACGAAAGAGAGGAAGGGGTTGGGAAAAAAGAGTTTCGTTGTTTTGGTTTCTCTCTTCTTCTCTTCTCACTATATCATTAATGGGATATCAAAATACAATCCAATCAATGTTGAGTTAAGAGGATTGGTTCAATTTGATGAAGCGAATTACTAGGTAAGGTAGGTAAGTATGCACGTCCATTTCTTTATACCCACACCCTTTCTTCCTGAAGTTCAAATTCTATGTGCACCAAGCGTTTACCAAACCACCATAACCCCTGATAGAATAATATATTATTTCCTTTTGTGATAGTATATTCAATAGTAAATATTTGTTAATAGCTTATCTAAACATAAAAGCTAATATGATGGAAGTGAAGTAAAATATCAAAAATCATGGTGAGGTGAGGTAGTAAAGGGGAAGGGGGCAAAGACAGTTAGGGCTTGTGTCAGCTAAATGAAGAAGATATAGTTTATAAGTGAGGGCAGCGGGAAGTGAGGCAGCGGCGTAGAATATTCATATTCACCAGTTAATAAAACTATCTAATAGCTCAACCCATAACAAAGGTTGTGCCCCCCAAGATTTATCCAATTACTATCATCATTTTTATACCGCTTCAATATGCAGTGATGCATACTGATACACTCCTGAGTCCTGACAATCAAATCGGCGCGCCTCTTGAGTTTAACTAAATCGGTGATATGATATGCTTGTCATTATAAATATATATTGACAAAATCATTCACAAAGCAGGGGTCCAAACAAGGCTTGAGTCAAGGTTTGAATCTATTCAAGTAGATAGATTTGAGCTGAGATGAAGAAATAATAATCTCGCGTCAATAAAACAATAAAGGGGGTGTCAATCTAATGAACTAGGATTATATACACGGGACGGGATATCACCTGCGAACGAATCAAAAATGAATTGTACCTGAAATCAATTCTACTACCGGTATACAAGACGTCCGAACGTTCATCTAATAATCATTCTAATCATCCAACTGACAACAAGACTCGTAGTCAAGCTATACTAGGGGTAAGCTGGATAATATTCAAATTTACTGTTGTACAAAATATGATGAAGAAACTTTATACGAAACTACAAATTAAAAAATTATCTAGGATGATTCGTTATTTAGAGTAGTGTAGTATTTTACGAGGAACCATCGTCTCATCATCTCATCGTCTTCATTATCTCGTCCATCCATTTTAGATTTCCCCAATTTCTACTCCTTCTATTCGGGAGGGACAACTCGGGAAGTGGATCAGATAGAATTGCTTTTATTCTTTTTTTTTACAGCTTCTTGCTTTGCGTTTCTTGTCTCAGTTTCCTGTCTCATCACAATTTATTCATTGTTGTTTCGACTTCTATCTAGGCTTTGGCTTTGCGGTCTGTCAAATAATTTCATCAGATAACTCAGAACTCAAATTGTTCAGACGAAAATGCCAACAAAGTGATAAATGACCGAGGCATTCATTATTACCCTTGAATCCTGGCAATATAAGATGCCTCCATTGAGTCCAGTGTCCAGTGTTCAGTGTCCACTCGTAGGGCCGAGCCAAGCTTCTATAAGATTACCCAAATAAGTATGGTGGTACATATTTATGGTCAAAATGATGTTAAACTTCTATATTGAGGTTCTCATCGATAACATATAGCTAGCTGACAATACATACGCCATAACAGCCTTCAAGCTTATAATAGTTCTATCAATCCAAGTCCATTCAACCTCATTTCTCAAACTCTCAAGCCTTCAAGATCACTACCAGAGAAAAATCAGGCTGAAAGATCTGCCATCAACCTGTCCAGGGTCGGTAATTACCCTATTTCATCCCCAGCTCAAATCATCTTAACCTACGACGATCAATCAGGTCTCTCATACATGCGAGTAACAAATGGAACGGCCGAGACAAGAGAAAACGACCAACCGAAATGAAATATCTCCCGAGCAAAATGACGTTTTGACATATCTTATGAGTTTAGAGATCCCGTACTCTTGGGCATTAGAAACTTTTGTTAATCTCTCCAGATCTTTGGCCAGGCTACTTTTATGATTCATTCAATTCCGTACACTTTGTGATAAAAGCAATCATAAGTTCATCCCTTAACTTCTACATCGTATGATATATCCGCCTGACTCTCCCACAAGAAGAGACGCGCTGACACGCGTCATATAAACTCGCTTCGAGCATATTTCCGTCGAATTGGCAGAGACATAGACGCTGCAAGTTGCCGCTTTCGTCTAAAAGATATAGAAACTGCAGTGCGGTGAACTACTCCAAGATGCATATGATGCAGGACACGGACATTCATATCGGTTAAGCTTGCTTGCATCAACTTCTCCATGGGGAATCTCTTCACATGTTGACTTTCGAGATTCTCAAGGATGAAAACTCACTTTATCTTTTTAACCTCTGAATACTATCAGGAAACGTTAAATCATGTTCGATATTTAAGTCTAGATCTCCTGATATTACGTGGATATACTTGGGTCATGTACAATATGATTCAAATAAAGTACCAATTACCAGACTCGGCATTGGACGTTATATGTCAGAACATATACTTTAATAGTGGTTAGGAATAATAGGCTAATTACATATTGATATGTTGGAGAACAGGTAGAAGACTGGGTGGGGTCAATGGTTAGAGAGGGAGATCAAGTATATATGGGGAAGTTCTCACCAATATACTATACTCGTCATCGAGTATACCTACCTGCTAATGGACCTCTTGTTTTGAAACATTTTCGTATGCGATACTACGAGTACTTTAATCCGATATTCATTCCTTCTTTCGTTCATCTGTTCACTCATCACTCAAGTCTCTTTTACAATCTACCTACTTACCTACCTACCTACCTATATCAACCTCTCTATTCTCCAAAATGCCTACATTCCTACTTCAAACAATGCAATACAAATGAATCCATATCCATATCTATATTCACATCTACAACCATATCCATCTCCATGCAATACAATAATTCAATTCAATCCCATTCCATTCCATTCCATTCCATTCCATTCAATCCAATCCAATCCAATCCAACTCCCTCCCCCCAAGTTCATTCATCCTCTCACTCTTCTTCTTCCTCTCACTCCTACTCTCCCTCGCACAACCCTCGAACTCCCGTGAACACAATTATATGTCGTCACACGTTACGTTAGGTTATACGTGTTAGAGGAGATTAATGAGGAGTTACTTGTGTATATACTATATACTATGTGCTGTGTACTACGGTGTTACCTTTCCCCACAGTTTTGGTTTTGGTTTGAGCTACTTGTACTGTATATGGAGTGGAGTATATGAAGTGGAGTAGAAGGGAATAGTATGGTGAGGTGAAGTGAAGTGAAGTGAGGTGAGATGAGGTTAGTTGAGGAATGGGTATGTATGGGTATGTATGGATGTGTATATAGAGTACTCAGTATTATATCAATTTAAATGATCAAGGAAATTGAAAAGAAATGGAGATGGAAAAGAAAAGAAAAGAAAAGGAAAAGGGATACGAAGAGGAAGAGGAAGAGGTAAAAAAGAATTCAGATATGCAACCAAAGTTTAGGTTTGAGTTTGGTTTGGAAGAGGGAGAAGGGGGATGAGGGAGAGGGGAGAGGGATGGTCAGGTATTATTATTGTTAGGAGATTATGTGTCATATATTATGTGTTATGTGTTATATACAAGTATAGATATTGAGTTAAGTAGATTGGATTTATATGGGAACATATTTCGTTGGAGCAGGATGTATTCTGGAGAAGCTTAAGGGTGAGTGAGGAATATATATATTTGTAGCAAGAGGGCAACGAGTTATCAGTGGGTATGTAAAAAACATATTGGACACATTAATATCATGATATTGATAGGACATTATTCATTATTACTGTTCAAACATTAATTACCAGCATCTTGTTTACCAATGTATCTGTGTATCTTATCTGTCTGTTTGTACATCAAAATCTATCCAGTAATATTATTTTCCTTTCTCTACCATTCTCTCCTCCTCCCATTATATCAACACCCAACTCCCTCTATAATTGCAAGCATCCAATCCAATCTACCCAACAACTCATATCTCCCATCTCAACTCCCTTCCTCTGCCTCAAAACCAAGTCTTAAAACCTACAACAAGAAAACCGCCGCACCAGCAACCAACGCAAGCAAAGAACCTGCTTGAACGGAAGTAGCAGCACCCGTGAAAACAGGTGTAGTAGTCGACGTACTCTTTGGTCCTGAACCTGCACCTACACCTGCACCCGTACCAGATGGAGATACACTATAGCTTGGCTTTGTAGCCGGCGTGGTAGAGTTACCATATGTTCCTGAAGGACCAGAGCCTGAGCCTGAACCGTGACCTGATGATTCGGAACCAGTGCCTGTTGGGGATGGACCGCTAGCATAGACCGTGACTGTTTTTTCTGGAGCACACATTGAGCCGATGGATGTAGGTTGGACGAACCAGACGATTGGGCTTGTAAAGGTGACTGTCTCGATGACTTTGGAGATGGCGGTTGTGGTTGCAGTTGAGTAAGCCGTCACGGTTGAGTTTTTAGTAGCGTAGGCTGTGGTTGTGGCGACTGAGACTGACGAAGTTGTTGTTGGGTTGACGCAAGATCCGCTGAGGGAGAATGAGTTGGATTGAGCGTAGATGACGTAGGTATTGGTGCCATTGATGAAATTGAGTTGCCATCCGTAATCGCTAGTCACGTCACAAGGAATAGTGACATCGACACTCTTCTCTGATTGAGGGACATTTTGAGCAAGGGAGATGACGGTTGGAGGCCAATCTTTGAAATTGACGAGGTAGATGGAGAAAGTGGAAGCGTCGGTATCGACAGAAGACCAGGTCACACTGGTGGATTTACCCTTTACAACGGTGGAGTTGAGAGTTGGAGTGAGGACGGTGTAGGCGGAGACCGCGGCCACTAAAGTGGTGAAGGAGAAGATCTTGGAGAACATTATGAAGATTTGGGATATTAATTGATGAGATTTAGAAAGAGTGTAAGTTGGCAGAGCCTGTTGCTTTAAAGAGCGTGGATGGTAGATAAAACCTGGAGGAGGATATGTGAATTCTTAAATGGAGAAAAGATCTGACGAAGGAATGAATAGAGTGGGTAGCCTCATAGCTTTTGTATTCATCATTGATCAGTAGGATAATCTAGTTCGACTAGACTAAACCGTTTTGATAGTAAAATTAATATGCAAGAAGGCTACAGACTTGCGGCACATGTTGGTGTAAAGTTGGTGTAATTTCCTATTACCCCTGATCTTACCCCATCACATCAATGCCAAGAATTACTTAGTTCATGACATGAGCTACGGTTAAGATGATGGTGATATATGTACGGTATTGGAAAGTTTAGATTAGTGGGTAGATAATTAGGAACACCGGTACAGTAACTGATGACTTTATGTCAATTAGAAGAATCTATATCTCATAAATTAGTAAATATCGCGTTGAGTGGAGATAGTCTAACATATAAAGATCCATTGTCCTTTATCTGAGACGAAGAGAAGTTCTCGGTCTGAGCGACACAAGGTTGCTTCAACGTTTGTCAGAGTATAGCGGGGTGCAGATCCAAACCCTAACTACTACTAGAGTAATGAGGAAGAGTGCGGTGATTGGCCTTATGCAGTTATCCGATACCATGGTCCTGATTAGCCGTAATCAGTGACCAACCTCAGGGTGCACCATTGAATGCAAAGTAGTAAGTACAGTACAAGTACAAACAAACATTGCATAGACCAAAAGGAGGTTTGTTTGAATTTTATCCAAAGAAAAAGCAACAGAGAGGTAAGGACTTTTACGACTCGTATCTTTCGAATTCAGTAGTTTCGATATATTACAATGAATTAGACAAGGATATTGTATACTAGGCTACCAATCATCTGATTTTCTTGTGAATCAAAAAAAAAGATTAACCGCCAGCGAAGTCTAATTTCCACAAGGATGTGCACATACGGGGGTCTAACGGGGATACTTATACAAATTCGGGTATTTTCCATTGATAAAGGTGATCAAAATTGAATATGGGTAAGCAAACAACGGAGAAACATACCGGTACTGTAATGTTATTGGTAAAAGGTTAATCGAACAGGTACACCGAACCGAGTAATGACTTTGAACTGAAGCATGGGATGGGATGGCAAGCCGAATTGATGGCAGTAGGTATATAACCGGATTCCCGATGGAAAGAAATGAGGATAAAATAGCGTGAATTGACCAATGAATGTAACTCGGGGTATGATCTAGCCTTTTCGATGATTCTCCTCCGTCTTTTCTTTCTCGACCTAGCGAATTGCCCACATATTATACATATGTTTCCTTCTCTGTGAACTCGATATTCAAGATGCTATTTAAGACTTAATTTATACCAGTCTATTGATGGTCTTGATAATATCACTTGCCCTCTCCGCAACAGCATACAGAGTACTCGTCAAGTGTCCACTAACTTGGTAAGGTAAAATAGAAGCATCAATTACCCTCACGTTACTTGTCAAATATACCTTCAAATTAGAATCCACTACTCCGCCGGATGTGGTTCCTTGCATAGAACATGTACCGACTGGATGGTTATTCGGGCCAACTATATGACATTAAGCAATTGCAATCACTTTGAAGGGCTGGAGAGTTGGAGGCCTAAAAGGAAAAGGGAAAGCTTACATGTTGATTTGATCCAAATTTCCCATTGTGCATCGGTAGCATTTTTAGGGATAACCGCATACCCTGGCGATATTTCGGTGAACGCACTACCTAATGGTTTGGCCGCCCAAAATTTTCGAGTCCATTTTGCAATTGCGACTTGGACTTTGAGATCGAAATCTACGAGGAAGAAATTGGGGTTGATGGTTGGATAGATGGTAGGGTCTGAGGAAGAAATATGGACGTTACCCCTAGAGAATGGTAAGAGACCCCAGAACGCCGTGTCTAGGTAGACACTTGGACCTGAACCGAGGGTTACTGTGTTTCCGAAGATAACCTCGATATCTGGGACATTTTGATTGATGAGATCATTTTGAATGGTCAAAAGATAATTCATAGCTCCAGGTGAAATGGAGCTATTGATTGCAGCAGAGATTGATGATGCCCAGGTACTTATGTTCGCAGCCGGTACACTTGGAAGAATTGAGGATAACGGAGCATAAGTTACATAAGGCACTGTTCCGTTGTATGTGGTGTTACCCTGGTAGATGAGGACATTGTTGGGTTGATCTTGGAGGTTCTCCCCTACGCCGGGGAGGATAATGTTGATAGGTATACCATATTTTCGCAAGATACTAAGCTTTTTAGTAAAATATCGCACTCTCAATGATTGTTAAAACTTACGTTGGGTTCCCAATACCAGAAAGTTCTAGTATAGCTGGTGATCTCAAAGTTCCAGCTGAAACGATGACTTCCTTTGTCGCATTGATAACTTCAATCTCCCCATTCGAGTTCAATACCTCTACACCACTTGCCGTATACGTCGCTCCCAAGTTACTACCCCAAACAATTCTTCTGGCGGTAGTATTCAAAAACACATGCAAATTCGACCTACCCTGAATAGGATAATAATAAGCTCTCGCAGCATCTTCTCTTACATTCTTCTCTCGATCGAGGGTAGATGGTCCCACCATATATCCAGTTACATTTCCACCATTCATGTCCTGTGTCCTCTTCACTCCGAGAGTTTCCCAGGCTTTTCCTACATGAGAGAAAAGAGAACCATTGTTGAGATCATACGCATACCCAACCTTAAGAGGTCCATTTTCTCCATGAAATGCGGGAACATATGATGCACCTGCTGCTGTTTGAGCATGAGTCGGGATTGTAAAACTTTCACTCTTCTTATAATACGGATAGAGAGTGGACCAATTCCAGCCAGTATTACCAAGTTGTCCCCATGAGTCAATTTGTTGAGGTGCGGCTCGTACATATGTCATTCCTGCCATATTCAGCCGAGTCTCCAAATGTCTTTCAGTAATGAATTACTCACCATTGATCGTGCTCGTTCCCCCTAATGCTTTTCCGGCATTAAATTCAAGCGTTCTACCACCCGCATAAGTTTGACTTGTACTCTCATATTGCCAGTCAATTGACGTATTAAGACCAAGTGTGAATCCATCCACTCGACTGACATTTGTGTTGTTGAGAACTGAAAAGCCTGCTTCGATTACAGCGACGGTTATGCTGGGGATTTCTGATAGACGGTTGGCTATCACGAGACCGGATGTACCACCACCAATTATTACAAAGTCATATGCAAGGGTAAGAGTGTAGTAAGATGTAAACAGTAAACCCAGAATAAGTCGAGATGATAAGGAAGAGGTCGAAGAGCATTGAGTAAAAAGCATAATGGGCAACTTACGCCGTACAGTATATATTATGTTTAAGAGATGAGTCGAAACGAAAAAGAAAGGGAAGTCAAAACCAAGTAGAAAACATATTAGAGATATATATTCTTCATAAGAGACGGACCGATTCCCGTTCTTGTCGTCTCTCGTATCGTATATTCCAAAAAGACTACAATAGATGACTGTAAGATACCCCGCACACGGGACAGCTTACAGAATCCATGTATTGTACATAATTGATATTGATCAGCTACGCCAATTTCATCGAATCATCTCGACACTCCTCGGGAGATGGCTTTCTGGGTATGTAGCTAAGGAAAAGGCTCGCGATGGCGTTCATATAAACAACAAAGTCCTCGTAAAGTGAGATTGCTATCTCAATTGAATTAATGTACAATTAGGCATTGCTACCATATCCTCCTGCCTGATGTCTATGTCGATGTCGATATGAGAATCCGGTAGTACAAATTCAGGCGCCAACGAATCCTAAAATGAGACCAAACCAAACGCCAAATAGAGTACAAACATCAAAGTTTCAATAATCGTAATCCTTCAGACTCCAGAGAAGTACAAACGCCACGAGTCTATCGAATCCTTGAATCAATAAATCGAAAGCTTACCGTACTTATCCTCGACAGCTCTTTCATTAGCAAAGCACCAAATGCCTCGAGAACTTGAAGACTTCGTATCAACACCACCCTCGCTGGCCCACTCTTTCTCCATCGCCTCTCTATGCTTACTCTTTGGCTTCTTTTCTCTAATACGAAGCTTCAAAGAAAACATATGAAGAATAGTATGTAGAACTAGTATTTCCGGCAGTCGGACCCTTCTTGCCTAAGAAATCATTCAAAACTTTGGATTGAATTTTCTTCTCCTCGGTATAAGTCTTTGCAATCTCGCGCAAAAAACTAGCTTGAGTAACACCAGGTTCGCGAAGGTAGGCAGATATCTTCTTGCGAACTTCATCGCAACTGTCGTAGACGGGGACGGATGCGGTAGATTCTCCATCGAGCTTAATTTCGGAGACGTCAAACTTCTTTTCTTCTTCTTCTTTGCTGACTTTCGGTTTCTTGGGGGGTTTTACACCTTGTAGCCTATTTTCTATCAGTTTCAAGGCTTTTGAGCTTAAGTGTTGAGTATTTGAGCGGCTCACTCTCTCTTCTTGAAGAAAGCAAACGCGTTATAGTAAACATTGCTCTTATCACCTTTTTATTTCCCACTCTGACCCAAGAAAGAGCTGTAGCTTTTGCCATTGGCACCAATCTTCTTTTGGAACTCAGTGACTTTCATCTCGCCGGTCTCAAGGAAAGAACGGATCTTGCGACGGACTTGATCACAATTTTGATCGACCATTCTAAGTCTATCATCATCGCTATCGATTTCTGGTAGAGCTTGTGGTTCTTCAATCTCAGAAGCTTTGCGTTTATTGGTTGTAGTTGGTTTCTATTTGAGAAGTTAGATTAGGAGTAGAAGAGAAAGAGAAGATATATAATTACAGATGCGGGGGTTTTGGCTAGTGGCGAGGCTTTTAACGTTAGGGGGAGGAACGGGATGGCAATGTTGCTGTCTGCAACAGCTAAAGGTTGCTTTTCTGTATCACCACTTATGATGGATAACCTAGTATTTATTTAAGGATGAGTTGAATGAATTGTATTGGATTGAAGGAAGTTGAAAAGAGGGACGCGACGAAACGCGAACGCGGAAACCGGATTCAACAACACGAGATAAGACTTGGTCATGTGATTATACGTAGGCCAAGCCTTTAACCTCATTTCACACAATCACATCTCACATCTCACATCTCACATCTTACATCTTATATCTTACATCTTATTACACTTCCCACTAAATTTGACCTTATTTAGAGAAGCGCAGTTCGCTATATTTTTCCAATGAGAGGATGATCTAATATTCATCTAAATGAGAGGCAAAAGGATTCCCCTTTCCATCTTGTGCATGATACTCTAAAGCAAGTCCCTATGTAGTTCATGGGTGTCCCCGCATTCAGCTTATACTAGTGTATATGTTGTGGAGAATTTGATCGTTACACAGCAGCTACGGAACTACAAAGATACAGCCAGCCAGTGTACTGTAGACTTCAGATTTAGCTCCAGTACATGTCAATTTTCGAAAGATCTGATCAACCTCCCTCAAAGTTCAGGGTGAATTCTCTTGGTCAGAATTTTAGAAATTAGTGTACCTGTACTGATTGACTTGCCTCGTTCACTGGTGAACACACATGACGAATTTCTGATATCGTGACGGTGCATTATGTCGTTTTGTTACTATTGTTCAATTCCGATTGACCATAGACCAGTGTACGAAAGAAAAGAATTAAATCAGTAGCCAATTTACATTTTGGCACTGTATGAACCTTGATCGTCGTTATGTACCCCTCAAATCGGTAGATCATACAACGCATCGTACCTTTCGACGCTGCGCAACGGGGCCCCGAGGGGCGGGTTATTGGTCTGATAAATATTAACCCTGGATAGACTAGCAAAGCGGATTATTGGAAATCTAAATACTCAAATCGCCAGAAAGTCCGCAACTCGGGAACTAAAAAAACTGGGTTGGTACGTGCTGGTCTACCCGAGTTGCGGACTTTCTGGCGGCATGAGTAGATAACCCACAGGTTATTCAATCCACTAATATAATATATTGAGCTGATGGTTATGATTTACTGAATTCACACTGTTTTCATTCAGTCACCCTTACTGAATCTTTTGCGGATGTATCGGTCCGGGAAGTTCAAACAATTCAACATGTCAATCTTAACCATTCTCTCTCCCAATGTCATCCACGCTCTCCTCTACCAAGCCACTGAGAAAGCGGTGACTTTCTAGCTTCATATAATGGCTGCCGATACTTTATTAGCAACGTAACTAACGTCCACAATGTCTGCTTGGCTAAGATAGATCAGACTTCATGCCGTGGGAGCTCATAAGTTTGGCCAAGATTCAGTTTAGCAACGACGCATCGCATAGATGTTGCATGATGTTGACTCTTTGTTGAGATTTTGTGTGAGCTGAGGAGAAACATCAAGAGAAGATCGCACCCAAACTGGATGCGTAAAGACTTGGAGAAAGGCCTGGTGGAATCATAACGTGTACTAGAAACGGTGAACAAAGTTTACTATGCCGAGGTTGATTTCAATGTATGAACTTCGAGGATTCTCTATATATGTCTCTCTTCATCCCTCATGGTACTATCAATCATCAGCATCAAGAGACTTCAAACTATCAGCACATCAACACATCAACACATCAACACATCAACACATCAGCAACTCAGCAACTCATCACATTTGTATTCAAATCTATTTTATCAAAATACCATCATTATCATGCCTTCTCTCCTCACCACAGAACTTGCAGTCGTCTCCGTCGGCACTGACATCCACCTCTTCTACCAAAACGGCCAAGATATCTTTGAAACTCACTCTGCCAACGGTCAAGCCTGGGTTCAAGACACCACTCCAATCGCGAAAGATGGGGATTACGCTGGTTCTGCAATCACTGCCTACTATGTAGACAAGGATGCCAACTTTTACAACGCTCATACGGTATGGTTTCCTCTCGGAAGGTGGTTGCCTCTTTCATGCTAACTCATCTTGCAGATTCACCTCCTATACATCAATTCATCCCATGAACTTGTTGAGAAAGTCAAGAAATTGGCTACTAACACATGGGAAGGTGTGACTCTAGAAGATGTAGTCAAGAAAGGTCCCGAGATGAACTCTCGTCTTGCGGGCGCCGCATACAATTTCAATGGTGGATGGAACCCCGAGGGTTCCCAATGGGTTTACTATACCTCGTTCGTGTTGATCTTCTTCTCCCTTTCACTTGAAGGCTTTTGCTAATGCGATAGGTAAAAGTCGTGATACCACTGATGCCAAAGAAGGTGTCACAGAGATTCGTCGTACTCCTTCTGGATCCTGGAACGTTGAAAGAGTCCTCCCCCAAAAATGGGGTCAAATCCTCTTAGCCACATCTCTCGCCGTCACAATTGTGAGGGGAGAAATCCAGCTATTTTTCCAGAATCACGATTTGGATATCTGTTTGTACAAAAACACCAACAATTCCTGGTCTGGTAAATTTATCTCTCCTTATTCTCACTTGAATCTTCTACTATCTTCTCTTGTATCATATGAAAACTAACATAAACACAGACGAAGGCGCAGTAATCAAAGGATCCCTCGTAGCAGCCAACACCACCCTCTCTGCCACCAAGACCTCCGATGGTAAAACCCACATTTTCTACGCGAGTAAGAATAGCCCGCAGAACATCATTCATAGTGTGGATGGTGCACAAGAAGAACTTGTGAAATTCTATCCCGGAAGTAAGGTTGGTACTACGAGTAGCGGGGATAAAGTATCGACGTTCTATCGGAGCTTGAATCCGGTGGGTAATGTAGAGGAGAAGAAGTACGAGGGTGGAAAGTGGGGGGCGGCGACTACTGTTATTAAGGAGTAGGTAAATGGGACGAGATGTGAGGAATGAGAGATATGAGGGATGTGAGGGATGTGGTGGGAGTGCTGGATTGGTGAATTGGCTGTGAGATGCTAGAATTTGGACATTCTTTTGGCTTGCTTTTATTTACTCTACTCGTAGTTGAATCTCAATCCAAATTGGTCATTGTTCCTTTGCCTATTTCCACCACATCAGCTTCCTTATACAGTATACTGTACACAGTAACACAACGATTGATATTTCCGTTCAATTCCATTCCATTTCATATCCTATCCCTCCCCCTACCCCTCCCCGTCCCCCTATCCCACCCCAAGCGAGCAAAGCCAAAACATTCCAAACAATTCCAAAAAATACAATAAAATCTTCACTCTTCACTCTTCATCCAAACTCATCAATTGATTGTTCATCTGCTACATATAATTCTCGTAACTATCCTCGTAATTTATGAAAAATCTTGCCATTATCATCCCTACCTATATTTAATCTAATCTAATAACTATATTCGATTCGATCCCAACTATCAGTAATCACTCGCATTATAATGATTGTATTGTAATTATGGTAATCCTATCCTATTGTTTCGCTGTGAATCGGTTAATCTGATTTGATTTGATTTGATCTAGTCTGATTTGATCTAGTCTAGTCTGATGCGATATGATGAATACCAACCAGTCCAGGTGAGATTCCATTTGGGAACGGGGATCTACTAGGATACTGTTGCAAAAAGTTTTGATAGAGCGTCTCTGCGGTATGTAGCGCTTGATATATGTTTAACCATAGGTTATTGTCGGTATAGTCATCTACTGTACCGGAGCACCAGCGCCGTACTAGCGAAGGGCTAGGGCAAACACTGGTGCAAGGGCCTCAATACGCATATAGTCTTCATTTTATAGAATAGTTTTCAATAAGATTTACAATGTTATCAACACTGAACACTCGTCGGGCTTTCTACCATCGTAGGCCTGAAAGGTGTTCCCGTTGATACCAACACTTACCAACAGTTATTAAGGTATTGAGGCGATGTGGTACTGAAATGATATACGAGTAGTGTAGTATTAGTATGCACTTCACCCACCCAGCCCACCCACTCACCAAAAAGTATCTTGGGGTAAGATTGATAGAGAGAGAGAAAGAGAGAAGTAGAGAGCTATATTGAACTACAAGATAACTATAACTATAGTATTTAATATATATAATAGTGGAGGAATTCCAATACAGGTTTTACCGACAGTCTACAGATGTAGGAAATTCGGCCGAGGCAGCGATTTACAGTATCATGATTCAGAAAAAAAAGAAACAAATATTTCACTACGCTCACAATAAGGTAAACTTTACCACCTTCACACAGGTGATATAGTGCTTGGACAAAATTATTCTGACAATGAAACTGTATGTAAACTTAATTTCATATTCATATTCAATTAAAGAACCAGGTATCAAAAAGGCAGGATCTAGCCCATAACACCCATCCGTTCGTTCGTCAGATATGTACCACCGAAACCCCTACGATATCCATCGCAAAGACCCTCAAGCATTGGCATTGCCACATTAAGCCTGCCATTGTTTATCCCAAGGCTTCATTCTGCCCAATTTTCACACATTCCAAGTCCCAAAACCAAAAACCATTCCCAAATTCATCAAGCAACCCACGTCATCCTCTTCGTACCTGCACCCCCAACTGCATCTGCCGCTACAAGAGCATCCATCGCAGAACTATGCGTACTTGCATTCGCCGGCGCGATGAAAGGTCCCGCCCAATTAATGCTCAGCGCATTATTACTCGGATCTCTATCATTTGCCCAAATACTTTTTGCGTTGTTTGTGATGAGGTTCAAGTAATTAGAGTCAGGCGATGCTTGATAGAGTCTCTGAAGATTCCTCATGAATACGCCCTTGAACTGCGCACCATCTGCTCCACAATTCGGTTCACATGAGTCGTGAAGAATGCCGTTTGAGTCTGAGAGTGCATTGATTGCCGCTGTCGCAATACGGTTCGCACTGGTGAGATAACTTGACTTTCCTGTTGCCGTGGAAAGTTCAACGAGTCCCCCGAGTATGACTCCCTGATTATAACTCCAAACCGTTCCATTATTATTTTGACAAGCAGTCGTTAATCCATCATTGATTGTCCCTTGCGCATTAATAATTCCTGTCCCTTGGAACCAGTTCCATTGCTTTTTCGCAATGGTCAAGTATTTCTCCTGACCATATCCCGTTGCACGGTTTGCAAGATGAGCAGCTACGCTCAAGTAGAGTTCATTGGCAATGGCGTTAACGTATGAGTTGGACTTATCCCACCAAATACCCGAAGCACCATTTGAGCAGGGTGTGGTGCTGCCATTTTTCATATCGGCGAATATATCCACGGCCATGGTCAAATAGTCGTTATTTCCTGTGACGTCATATGCTTGAATCCAACCCAATGCCCACCAGCCTTCATCATCATAGTAATCATTCAAGAACCCTTTGGGATTCACAGTCGTTGCCGCATGGACGGGAATGTTTTTCGCTAGATCAACGTTCTTTAAGGCGCTCATAGAATTTCCGTACATAGATAGATAATTATAATTTGCCATAACCGCTTTCGTCATTTGCAAGTTGTATTTTTGAGCTTGGATAAACGTATTTGACATGACACCAGTGATGGTTGACTTGACATTCGGATCGATGGCAGCCAGATCTCCAATGACGGTCAAACAATTGGCAGAATTCCACCATCCTGTAGTACTCCAGAGACCCGAAGTGGTATCGTACCAAGTTTGTAATTGCTTGAAAGCAGACTCCGAGTTGCTAGTATATTGTTGTGAGGTAGCTATATCAGCTAAGCCGAGTATAAAGCATAGGGAAACAAATGAGCGATGCATCATGATTGAGGGGAAGAATAGCATGAGAGTTATTGAAAGTCGAGTCACTTTTAGGAGGGAGGTTATCTGGTGTTTTTAACAAATCTTGAGGTAGATCAATCTTGAGAAGGGAGCTAAAGCTTGAGAGAGAAGAAACTCGGCCTTCCAGCACATAATAGGTTTCTCGAATCAGTCAACCGAGGTCAGCGCGCATTGGAGAGAGGCGTGGATTCACCTCACCACCTGTTGTTATGTGCATGACCAAGATTTGAATAGTGACGTGTGGTATCTCAGTGCAACTTATTAGATAGTTCAAACTACTATTGGTTGAAATAATTCCGAGTCCCCTAGGAAAATAGCGGTAAAGAGACGGCACAATGAATATCACTTGACATCAAAGTAAGCTTGCTTGTCAATTGTAGTAAAAATAAGAAATCCTCTAAATCTCTTAACGAAGATCTAATTCAAACTAATGATGCTTAGGACCTTTTAGCTCTGGATTTCTTGCAGATCTAATGACCACAGTCTATTTGTCCTCGAAATAAAATATTACGATATGATAAATTATGGAGAAAGTATCAATGCTGTACCTTAGCACTGCTAGCTAGTCTGCTGACTCGAAACATTAGGTTCGTACCTGAGCCACTTGACTAGGCCGTGCAATTGTAACCCCCCCCCCCCCCCCGATTAAACAATGGAGAGCCGGCACCTGACCGGCACCTCAAAGGCTCAAACAGTCAAAGTACAAATCAAGTCATATCGAAGTTCAAATCAAAACATCAGATGAAATTCTTACAGCATGTAAACTTCTGAGGCTTCCGAAATTTGGTCCGGGCCGATCCAATATTGACTCGTGCCAAGTACATCTGACAGTAAGACAAGATGGAAATGGAATGTCACATCAAGAAGATCAGATATCATTACTCGGGTTGATCTACTATAATTCGGTCAAATGAACAAAGATTGGCCTCTTCTGATCGACCGGTATGTGAATTCTCCACGTAAAATAATGAATTCGACTGGCATCATTCATATCTTTTTCCTCGCAAAGCGAATTAAAGGATGCCACGAGAGAACTGTTGGTTAATGATGTGCACTATTTCAATAGACCTACTGATGTTCCCAACATTTAGATACTTTTCCAACTCGTTGTGAGGAGCGAACGCGATTCTCAATATGGCGAGTCTGAGACAGCGGAGTCGTTCTTGGATCGAGCCGAGCCGAGCCTTACAGGTATGGACCAGAATAACCTAGGAATATCAAATTGTTCGATGCTCTGTATGGATCAGCCAAATGCTCCGAGAGCGACCCCACAACTGCAAATGATGTGACGCAGTATACCGGTATCTCGCAAATTGTCAAATGTGGCCTTCGTTCACCTCCTCTGCATTTGGTGTGGTTCAAGCTCATGGCTTACTTATTGGAACCGTTGCCTGGATGACTATATTTGGATGCATCGGACGCCAAAGATGCCTTCCATCGTCTAAATTGAATAGGTTCATGCCGTCGACATGCCCACCTAGCCTCTGTTGAGTCAAACAATCTAGCATATGTTTTTGACGACGTTGGCAACAGCTGTCGACTTCACAGGTCAACCACGAAAGGCCATTACATGTGTGCTTTATCGTTCGATGCCCGAGGTTCGATATTCTAGTTCAGTATCCCATACAGAACTTTTGTATTTGAATCAGATCTCGAAAAAATGGCTTTCTTTCCACTTTCCGCCCTTTCAAACGATTGTCGAAGTCAATAACTCCTCACACCTCTTAACCGCCCATTTCCAATTCCTCAAGAACGGCTCACTAACATCCCATCCCAAAATATCCCACAATTCAACCCAAATAATGAGACCCGTTTGTTCGTCATGAGACCTCCAAATTGGACAAGATCATTACACAATTGATCTTCGTCGTACCTCGAGTGTGCGGTAATAATTTATCGCGAATTTGTGCAATTGGCCAGAGATCTATTCATGGGTAATGAGGGTTATGCGCCGAGTTTGTGTTGGTTGTAAGGTTCGAGTACAATGAGTTCGCAGTATAGGTTGTGAGGAAAGAGTGAGCCATGGGGATAGAGGATCGATCGCACAATCTAACCAGTCCAAGTTCTAGCCCATCTTTCGCGTGTTGTTCATAGATGCTTGGAAAACGTCGAATTGAATGAATGTGAGAAGTTGATCTGATCGTGGAGAGCCCATCATAGTTTCCTACAAGCATCTTCTTTGATTTCGGTCATTGTAAGCGCCGAAGTTGAACCAAGTATTGGTATCTCGAAACGCCGCCTGTTGTCTATTGTTTTGTTCTCATACCTGCTGTTGATTTGAAAGGAGGGTTGTTGATGGGCTGTCGAGAACGATGGAGATTGATCTCACGATGAAGGTCCGTTATCGATAACGGCTCAGATAGCACACTATCAATGGCTTCACTGAGGACTGGAGTTTCCTGGAGTGAAGAAGCTTCGTTGGTGAACCTGTTATTGGACTTTGGAATCTTCGGTGGAGCTCGACGTCTTTGATCAGGCAGGAAGCATAAATTGATGATGAGTTAGCGACAGTCACTCTAGCAAGTCTCAACTCGAATTGTATGCAGCGATAGATCTCACGATAAATCCTCATGTCGTCTGATTCAACCAATTCTGTAGCTTCCTTCGCATTGCTGAATTATTTATTCCAGTCATCTCATCTCAGTCTGTTGGAACATATGGATGGATTCGACTGAGAGTGTTGCATCGCTTCCATCTTTCTTACAGTTCTGGATGATTATCTGCATATCGACCCTAAAACGAGAATTGTTAAACCTTTTCTGTATTTAAGGACTGGATTTTGATGATGAACATGATATGATGTCTGGCATGCTGAAAACAAATATATACTTATGGTTGTAGAATATGAAGGGGTAGAGTAGATAGAGGATTCGGTAACAGGGCGAAGTTATCAGTTATCCGCGATTCCAGGCTGACAAGGTTAATCCGAAGACCCCGCTTCGACCTATTCAGGCTTTTTGACGAATAAACAGCATTTAAATACGGGCCTTGTGGGCCTTGTGGGCCTGGACAAATATCGGTATTTTAGCTATATATCACTTTTTGCCTCGACAACATCAGTATCTATGATTTTGTCACAAATGTGTGCTGAAGAAAGACTGTGGGCTAACTGCCCTTCCCTTCGATTAGACAAAATTCTAGATGGTGCTTACGGAGTCGGAGAGTTTAACTTAGTTTGTATTTCTGGTAATTGATTAGCATGCCTTGAAGATTTCCTACATTTTGAGAGGTATAAATCCCTCTTCATCACTTACCACTCACCTTGATGTAATTACCGGAGGCATACAATCAGAATTCAGTGCTATCCCATATTTCAAACCAAAACTACTTTGATTTCAACCACAAACCTCTCAGTCAGCAATCACACAAAACCACCCTTCCCATATCCACCACCATCTGAGTCCCTTCTCTTCCACCATCATCAATTCTCTCCCACAGCCAGGATCCGAGTCTCTCCAGTCTATCTTGAGACCATAAATTTCGGTGATGGATGCAGAGAAAGTCATCTTCAACGAGCGCGATACAAACACCTACGATCGCCAATGAAAGCCATCCCTTATTGAGAAGTAAGCTTCCAGCGTACCGGAGACCCTCGTCGTCTTCAAGAAGGCCAATATTACCATACCAGCATTGCATTGCATACATGATATATGCAAAGGCTCTATATGTTCTCCCACTTGTCAAAGATCTTAAGGTCGAGCATTTCAAAAGCAATACTAAATCTCTCAAGCTTGATTTGACCGAAGAGGATGTTCCGAAGATTAATAGAACATATTGTTTCGATCTGACGTTTCCATATACCTTTCTGGAAATTCTATCTTTGGTGAGAAACAAGATACTGAACATGTGATCATGGGAGTCCTAAAGATGTTTGGTCAACGCAAGTCTTGGGACATTTGGCTGGATTGAGAATCCTTAGGCTGTTAAACCTGTTGAGCTATAGATATTCCTCATGTCTTCACATTGAATGGAAATAGATTTTGTAGATGGATGGAGGAATATTAGGATTCAAGATGTCACATATCCTTAAAGATTCACATCACTTGAAATCGGTGTCCAAAAGTTAAGCTACTATATGAAAGTTCCAGGTCCGAAAGATCTCGATATCTCAAACAAATCCAGTGTACTGTAACAATTTTGATTGATATCCCAAACAGATTTAGTATAACAAACAGACTCAAACTTCAAGTGAATCTAACATATCAAACAAATTCAATCTTCTATATAGGTCCAAGCAAGTGCCGCGCCTTCAAACTTGCCCAAAGAATGTATCAGTCGTAGAGCCGGGAAGGGATCGTCAAAATTACCTTATATATATCTCCCCAGAGGCCTCCAGATAAGCTCTTCGCTCACAGGGAACATTCTCTACACCTGGAAATGGGAGGTAGTAAGCTGGAGGCCACTTTATCCGGAAGGCTTCACCCAGGATGTTAATGCCGAGAATTGCTACCTGCATATTATGCCTCTATAACCCGCATTTAGCAGGTACTTGACCTTCACATCGAAGTCACTTGCTATGATATCCCTCTACTAGAGGGAAATTAACATTGGCTACTTCTTTTTAGAGCTCGCTTCATCTTCATTTATTCGATGTATTCGATGTGGATCAATCATATTACATCGACGTCTACTCCAAAAAGCACAAGAAGCCCTGGCACTATTCTCCCTAAGTTTGACTCCTTTGCCTCCATCAAAGTTGGCTAGTGACTATACACTGCTAATACATCGTATCACGTTCACAACTACATAAATGACACGCCGGTTTTGAGTGAATGCTAGGAAATATAAAAGCACAGTGAACATTTGGTGAATATCACGCAATGCCACCGTATTTTTACACATCTAATTGGTTATATATAGCCAATCAGCTCTCATGATGACTATTAGCGAGATATATACTTCCTGGTATACAAGCTTCACCTTGCGCAAACTAGTGAATATACCGTACTATTGTCGTATACTAGGTATTCAATTAGCTCTCACGATGACCATAAGCAAGATATACACCTACTCTTCTTTCTACAACAATCGTTGCCTTACGCAAATTAGTGAACCTAAATACCATTCACTGCCTTACTCCTTATCCTATATACAGCCATCCAACTCTCATCATTACTAATAAGCGAGATAGCCTTACCCCCTGGCCTTATACAGCTAGAGATTGCCTTTCGCAAATTCATGAACATACATACGGCTGCCGTGCTTCTATTATTAGTTACATATAGTACAGCAGTACATCCAAGTACGGCAATGTAGCTCTCTCCTGTTTCCAAACAAGCGAGGTATTCTAATACTTAAGAATCTCCACTGCCCTCCAGTTGCGGATTCTTCCAGATCATTACAACACATCTTTCAGAACAGTTTTGAGATTAATCATCTTGATCATCTACGAATAGCCAATCATCTCCGACTTCTATCCAAAACGATTAACATTTACATCCTCAACTTTCACACAAACACCTCGCAATACTTCGAACCTCAAGACACTTATCGATCATCATCAACTACCATGTCTGACTCAATCGCATCCATGAGTCTTACCCGCAGTAATCAAGCCTCCACTTCGATTCTTCGTCAACCATCCAACAAACACACGTTGATGAAATTCCCAGCCGAGATCCGACAGATGATCTTCAAGCATCTATTCGACTCCACCCGCTTGACCTTTGGGTATCGTCAAATAAAATACGGATTCCGCAAGGTGCTACCTTCACGCAATGCACTTGCGATTCTTCGAGTGTGTCGTCAAATCTACCAAGAGGCCGATCACCTTTGGCTTAGTCGGGTTTTATTCAATTTTGAAGATGGTATGACTCTGATAGACAAGGTACGTTTTACTTAATGCGTTTTTCCCTGATACTCTTTATTTCATACACTAACCATGACTACAGTTATCTTCCTTACCAATATCTACCCTCGAACAAATCCGTCACGTCCGCACTCGTATGCTACAAGATGAACCAGAAATACCAGCTGGAATCACAGAAGAACTTGCTCATGGTCTTCGGTTGTTGCCAGGTCTGAAGCTCGATACGCTATCACTTGTATCGCCCTGGAGACTCAACAGGTCCGATTATTTTGGTTCTCCGGACATCAACCGATTCCTCAGAACCAAATTCCCCTGCAAGGAACTTCATCTGATCACTCCTGGCTCGCCATTTCACGAGACCGATAAATGGACTCATGAGCAAGCATCGGGGGCATTTGAAGATAAGATCGATGCTTGGGCCAATACTCTGACAGAGGCAGGCGATGCAGCTCCCCAAGTTACCATCGCTGTCTTTCAATCAACCGAACTCAACAGCGATCTAACCGGCACTGTCTACAATGATTCCGCCCGACAAGTACTCGAAGAAACAGTAATTTCACCCGCAGCTATCAAAAGCAAACTTGTGAAATTTGGCAAGACGTTGCATTCCACCGCTGAAACCTTAGTCATCTTCAAGGACGTATCGGCTTCTCCTACCATCCCCGATGCAGTCATGACGGAAGTGGACGAAGTCAGTGTCGTTGAGATTGCTGACTCGGAGGCTGATGGTGATGAGGACGAACTAATTACGAGAACCTGGGTAGGCGATGTCAGAGACGAGTATCTTTTCGGCCGAGAAAATGATGACCTCGAAAATATGACTACCGGAGAGCTCTTCTCCTGGCCTCATGAGATGAGAGCTGCCTATATCATCTTTGACAAATACAAAAACGTCGATGATGTTATTTGGCCTGGAAAGAACCTTGATCAGGCATGGGAAGGAGCTCGAATTCAATAGGTTTCTGGAAAGTTATGGGGGTCTGATGGGGGTCTGGTACTTATGGGTTGAATGGCAGGGTTTGATGGCATTGATGGCGTTGATGGCGAAATATGGGTTTATGAGTCGGGATGAATTGGGGAATTTCTTAGGACAGGTGTATTGATTTGAGGAAATATTGATAACGTAACATGGCATGGAGAAGTATAGAGTTGACACCCTTAGTTTTTGGGTGATAGTTAGATACTTCGTTGACACAATTAACATCATATCAACGATCTTACTTTTACTTACATGATTATAATTGTGATATTCAAGAAAAGTGATACCGGTAATCGTGACTTTTTGTTTTGATGTTGAGATCTCCATAAACATTGCAATGATTTACCAGAAAATGAATGTATTATAATTAGATATACGAGTACATGCCATTTCTATAAGCAAAGAACAGTAAGTATTAAATACCCATGTGTCATTTTCATGGATCGTGTGGTGATGCAGAAGGGAGGGCAGTAACCCAAGGTATCTTATATTAAACCCAAGTACTTTCCTCAAACCAGTGAGTGACTGGTAAAGTCAATTGAGTTGTATGAGCGGCGGATTTGAAATGTTAATCCTACTCATGTAATTCTAGATAGGTTGTAATTCATCATAAACCTTCAACAGACGATGTATTAACAGACATACAACTAGAGCCAAAACAGCAGGTAACACAAACATCCCAACCCCTCCTCACCCCTCCCGCAGCCTCAATCCCAATCCCAACCGTCCTCGGTTCCAGATTTAGAAACGGGACATCACGCCACTAACTGCAGCAGCCTCATCCATATCCGGAAAGATGTTAAACACGGAACATCTTCTTCCTTCCACACCATGCATACAAATGCATACCATACATACCATACATACCACACTGTATATTTTTATTTCCGCCAATGAGACATCATCATCATGTTCCTGCTCGGGAGATGGGACTTTGTGGTCCGAAATCTAGATGCTGGACGGAACGGGGAAGAGAGATATGTCTGTCGATTGCATGTAACCTTTATGTTCGGAAAGGAAAAGATGTTTCCTAAAAGATCGATTCGATTGATATGATCGATGTGGTTGGGTAGACCAGGTACAATTTCTTGGCAGTAATCTTCGAATCACGGTGAAAATATACCTAGTATGCATGAAATAATACTTCCATCTTGGCATTAATGTTGAATATAAATCCGAGTTTTCATATCATACCTCTTGCTCTGCTTCCTTGCCCCAATTTCTCCATTCGGTCGAATTTTATGGAAGGAGTTCTTCCTGAAGACGTGCAACAAAAAATCCTTCTCTCGAAACATGCTTGTATGATTTGCTGTAATTCAGCTCAATCATTACAAAGATCTTCCAGGATATTAAGCATCTTCCTTTGCAGCTTCACCAAATCATCCTCATCAATCATGCTTTTATCCCCCTCCATTGCATTCATTCCCGTCCCATTCGTGGCATCCACCTTTCCAGAAACCCTAACCAACTCGCTCTTCGTCCCAAAGAATGGTACTCCTAAATTCCTCAATTTTCCGTTCATCTCCCGAACCATTTGAGTCTGGGCTTTGTAGACTTTCATATCAAATGTCTCTAGCTCTTTTGCCAATTCCTCAGGGCTGGTGTTAGATGCTCCGCTTGATGGAGCTCCACCTACTGCTTTCCTAAATAGATGTCAGCCAATTGTACCACCATCTCAATCGATATTCGAATAGCTTACAACACCTCTTCTAATTTCTTCTGGCCTTTCTCCCTAGCAGCTTGCTTTTCTATAAGAGCTTCCCTCCCTCTCCACCATTGCTCTTCGTGCTCATGTTGCACTTTGATCATCTATGTATATATAAGCTCAAGTACAATTCTCTGCAGCTAACCAGTGTAAATCATTTTAGACTGCAAGAAAAGTATGTCACCTACCTTTCGGATCTCCTGAAGTACATGATCGTGTTTAGCCACCGTTTTCATAACACATCGTAGACCGGCACTCCAATCAATGATGGTAGCTGAATCAACGAGCTTTGAGTTGTTGACGGGCTGAGACTGAAGAGATTGATGGTGCATTACTGAAGGATTCACAGGTTGAGGCCATTGTTGCGGTTGAGTTGCTGAACCATGTGACCTAATCTCTGGTGTTGGGGCTGAGAATGCTGAAGATGTTTGTGTTGAAGATTGAGCTTGTTGTTGATCTTTAGCTTGTGTTAGACCTGCTAAGATCTTCATCACAGATGCTAGATCTGGGGTTTGGTTTTCGGAAGACATCTTGAGGTTCTGATGAAGTTATATCGGGTTATTGATTGTTTGATGACGAGAGGTAAGAAGTTCATGAGAGAAAGCGAATTCTATATCATCAAATTTCCAATTACCAGTATCTTTATCTCAAATTATGAAGTCAAGATCTTCTTGACATTGATGTCGTTGTCTATCAATTCATTCAGTTGACTATATTCCTATATTCCTAGAAAAAATGAAGATGGACTGTAGTTGATTATAAAGAGCTCTCACATTATGGCAATGTGCAGGGATGCGGAATGACCCGCTCGCCCGCTAAGAGCTTCCCACTGGTCATTGAAACCTCGCAAAAATCATTCATTCCATATTGAAAGCTTCTACTATCAAGACCACCCACTTCCTCATGTAATAATACTAAGGACCACGAGAATAAGATAATTCAATAACAACACAATCCTCTAATCTATATTCCAATCCAATATGGCACGCTCAGCAACAGACGCAACGAGATTCACATCGACGACCCCACACGCTGCTACAAACCCAAAACCTGTATCGAGAAATCCAGGACCACCAGGAGAAACGCCACAACAAAGAGTTAAGAGGTTAAGAGCTGCGGCAGATAGAGCGAGAGATGCACAAACTTCAACATTTGATAAGTTGATTATGAGGGGAAGAGTGTGGGCAGATAGGGCGCATAGATTTACAGCATTTAGTTTGATTGGAATTACTTGTATGGTTCCCCCCGCCCCCGCACCCATTTCTGAGTCCAATTGGGGAATTCGATACCTCTATTCTTCCTCTCGAGAACTCAGTAGCTTGAGTATAGTACATAAGCTAATTGATTCTTTGTAGTTATTGCCGGTGGCGTCACAGTCTATGCATTGGGAGATATGATGGTATACAACCGCAAAAAGCGCGCCGAATTCTTTGCCGAACAGAAGTTTAAATATGCCATGGCACTCCAGAGTGCACAAGAAGCCGCAGCATTTGGCTCTGCAACCGAATCACAAACAGAATTTTTGAAAAGAGAACAAGAGCGGGAAGATAAGGTCAAGATGGTTGCAGAGGCCAAAAAGAATAAATCAGGACCATGGAAGAAGAGTAAGGAATGGTTATTCTCGGGCTTGAAGAAGGAGGAAGAGGGAGATGATGTGGGAACTAGTGAGAGAAGATTGGGATATGAGGCACTGAGTGAAGAAGATGATGGTTTCGGAGCAAGAGAAAGTGATGTTCTAAGGGCAATTGAGGAGAAAAAAATGGCAATAAAAGATAAGACGAAGTCTGCACTTGAGGCGGAGAAAGAGAGGCAAAGAAAAGGTGGCCCGCTAGATAGGATGGGGACTGAAGGGGAAGAAGAGAAGCCGAAGTCTGGTGGTTGGACATCATTCATGATAAGGAAATGAGCAATAGGTTTGGATGGGGAAGGAAGGAAAAATAAAGGAGAAAAACGTCTATGTATCATATGGGATGATGGTGTCTTGCATTGGGCTTGGCGTCTGATGTATTATCCTCTGTATAAATTGGAGGTCAAAATGGCCAAGTTAACGTCTCTCACTCTGGATTTCGTCTTACTCTCCTCAATGTGCCATCATACTGGAAATACTTGGATCAGCTAGTGCGAATAATCCGGGATCTAATGCTCTAGGGTTTGTCGAATATCGAGATCAGTGAGATTCGACTTTCGACGAACTAGGTCCATAACAGAGGATCGTCGGGTGTCAACTACCGGAAAGCCTCAACCGCTTTCTAGTACTAATAATAACATAGATGTGCTAAAGCTTTCTGTCTCAAAATCTCAAGATCATACCAAAGAAACAAAACTTTGGAAATATACCAGGAGAAGCATAGACCAGCTGAAGACCAGCATAACAACAATCCAGGAGAATCATTCATTCTTTTGAGTCTCGGAACACACGATTGTGCCGAAGTCAAAAGGCCCCTTTTATAGCATTTGACTCTAGGTTTTCATCCCGACCTTGACCTAAATATAGCTTTATTCTCATTAGTCACTGTACATTCATTGTATACTGACTCGAAACTAGACAATGCATTTCTGCATTTCTGCACAATGATTGAATTTAGTATCCATTTCAACATCCATCGTCACTCACCTCAGTCTCCCTTCGAACTTCAAAGTAAACAATCAAGCCGTCATCACCCATTCGGATATCGGAGATATTGCTGTCAATACAAATCCATTATTCGTACTAACATTACACAGCCCAGTTGTTGTTATCCGAAGACTCCTGATTCGCCTACTTATAGCTCTTATCCTCTTTTCTTTCCTAGTAAATACTATTTTAGTCTCGGCTGTATTGCAAGCCTGTATTGTTTATTATCTTCTTTCTCCCATTTATAATTTTAATACTCAGTACAACCGAATTAAGCATAAATCCTTCATCCGAACAATTCCATCTGGTCTTCGAAGTTTGAACTCCAAGATTAACCTTGTATTATCATTCCACTCTTTCCTTGCTGTCAAATGTCTAATTGGCCACTTTAGCTATATATAGAAATAGACACGCCAAGTGGGTTCTCCAGGCATAAATTGACGATCTTCTAGATCGATTAAAAGATTCTTCATCTTAACAGGTAAAATAAATAAATGACGTTGAATCTGAAAGGCACCGGATAACCCTTGTTCAACATTGACACGACATCGAAATACGAGAAATCGATACCTCATATGCAGGAAAGTAGGTATGCAAGACATCAGGGTCTGGTAAATGTATGGGTCGTTCTTGGCAATTGGATAAGTATCTAATGTTTTCCTTTCTTGTTTACTTTCTCATTCTCTCAATATCTACACTTCAAAACACTTCCTCATATAATATACACACTCAAGAGTACTTCATTGAACTCTACACAATCGTTACTTTATTATATTTCTATTCATCCTTTCAATCTCAATATGAAGACCACCTCCATTGCACTCGCACTCGCGAGTACCCTCACCGGCGCAAACGCATACTGGAAAGGGTTCAATTCTCAAGCTACCCTCGCAAACGGAGCATGCAAGACGCAAACCGATTGGGAGAATGATTTCCGACTCATCCAATCTTTCCCCGGTGGATTCGACAGTCTACGCGTCTACGCATCATCCGACTGCAACACCATTGCCAATGTAGTACCTGCCGCCATCGCCACCGGCGGAAAGGTACTCGTTGGAGTATGGACTGAAGACGCCAATCACTACGATGCCGAGAAGCAAGCTTTGTTGAAAGCCACCCAAGCCTATGGGTTCGATTGGCTCGTAGCCGTATCTGTTGGTTCTGAAGACTTGTACCGAGGCGATACTACTGCTTCTACGCTCGCGCAGCAGATATATGATGTAAGAGGAATGTTGAGCACTGTTCCCGGATACACCACTGCTGGTGTACAAATTGGGCATGTGGATACGTGGACTATGTGGACGGATGGAGCAAACGTGGATGTGATCAAGGCATGTGATTTCATCGGATTAGACGGGTATCCATATTTCCAAAACAACGAAGAGAATGATATCGGTGTCGCATCTGATTTGTTCTGGCAATCTGTCAATGCTGTTCGCTCGGCTGTGCAGAATGCTCAGAGTGGTGCTTGGGTTTGGGTTACTGAGACTGGATGGCCTACTTCGGGTAATACGGAGAATTTGGCTGTTGCTTCGGTTGCCAATGCTCAGACTTATTGGAAGGAGGTTGCTTGTGAGGCTTTCAAGGAGGCAAATACTTTCTGGTATGCTCTTCAGGACTATGCTGCTAGCCCATCGTTCGGTGTTGCTGATGCAAATGGCAAACTTATGTATGATTTGAGCTGTTAAGATACTGGTTGAGTGGCATTCAGGGATGGGATTGTTGTCTATGGACAGACTACCTACTCGTAGTATAAATTAATTTTAATGTAATTATACTTTCAACATAATAACGATTCAGTAATCGTTGAACGTTCTTCACGAGTTTCTTGATTGATTGTTTGTTTAAGTTGCTCATTCTCTGACTTCTACCACCTCATTCATCATACCATCGCATCAAGTCACAACACAACATTCACCGAAGAATAACATGTACCCCAAAAACCATATCTATTTCTAAAAGCAAAACGCCAAACTCCCTAACTCCCAAACTCTATAACAAATTTCCAAACGCCAAAACCTGTCTATTTTTTTGTACTTTTGCTTTCTTTTTTATATCCCAAATGCAGCTCAATCAATCAGCCCGTCGTATATTTTTCTCCCTTATCACACCTCTCCTATCATTTATCCGTATCCTGCCGGGTACTCGCCTGCGAGTGTTTTGACTGTAATATTCTGCGGTTATTCATGATAAGATTACTAGGCTTCTCCCGTGAATGATCCCGCCTGCGAAGAGGATCCGTTGCCCTTTACTTAGGGCCCAAGAGTTCTCTTACAGATCCTCTTTCCAAACACTTGCACCCCGATCCTTAACACTCCCAATATTTGGATCCTTAGAGCTTCTATGTTCTCTTGGAACCTTGCTCGTTTTGGAACCGGCAACTGATGGATCATTAGAACTTCTATGTTTTCTTGGAGCATCACTTCTTTCGGAACCGGCAACCGATGAACGAGGAGTTCTTTCATTTCGTGGAGGAGCATCACTTCTTTCGGAACCGGCAACTGATGCACGAGGAGTTCTTTCATTTCGTGGAGGAGCATCACTTCTTTCGGAACCGGCAACTGATGCACGAGGAGTTCTTTCACTTCGTGGAGGAGCATCACTTCTTTCGGAACCGGCAACTGATGCACGAGGAGTTCTTTCACTTCGTGGAGGAGCATCACTTCTTTCGGAACCGGCAACTGATGCACGAGGAGTTCTTTCACTTCGTGGAGGAGCATCACTTCTTTCGGAACCGGCAACTGATGCACGAGGAGTTCTTTCATTTCGTGGAGGAGCATCACTTCTTTCGGAACCGTTTCCAGCTCCCGACCTCCTTTCATTCTCACTTTCCCCATCGCGGCTTTGCAAATCGGGTGAATCTTTTCTCATTTCCCCTTTCCGTACCCTTCTTTCACGACGCTCGAGATCTTCATTCCGCGTATCATAAGCATCATCCTCTGCATTCATCCTTGTCCGCCTGTTTGTCGCTAAATCACAGTTTCTCGCAGCTTCTAGGCGAGGCTTTTCGATAGTTCTTTTTCCGGTATCTCTCCTCCTGACCGAAAAATTTTGGTGGAGCCTATCATTTTCCTTTTTTTCTGCATCTTTTCGCTCTTTTCTTCTCGCGTCCCTCGCCTTTTGATCATCCTTTAGCTCCGCTATTTTTATCTCTGTCTTGCGTTGACCCCTGTTCGTGGTACTGAGTGTGTAGGCGTCCTTTATGTAACTCATGATCTGCTGCTGTAGATGGAAACAGCTGTATGGACGATATTCTGTTATTGTAGTGAAGGAAGGATCCGGTCAATAAATATGATATTCTGGCTGATTGATTGCTTTAGCTCTTTAGAATGTGTTTAGTGTGCGATGATGATTGTGTTTTGAATGTGGAATAATATTTGGCAAGTCAGATACACCAGCACCTTTATACTCACGCTCATCCTTCTGGCCAAGCCATCACACCCATCATATCCAACTGAAGTATCATATTGACAGTGGTCTTACTCAAGATGACTTGGTCTGGAATCGTCTTTCGAGAACATGCCGTAAAGCAAAATTTTGGAGACCAGAAAGGGATTGAGTATAGCCGATTGAGATCTTGCTGAAATCGGCCCCTTATGTCAAAGAACATCTTATGGCCTGACTTAATTCCCCATTTTGACAATGCAATGCATGGCGAAGCGACTTGCATAGAAGATTATCCAATTTCTCGGTTGAAAGAAGAACGATAACGTCAAACTGTGACCCTATTCACACAATGGTCGTTGTCAGGACCTCTCGTTAGGGTCGACGTTGACCTGGCCGATAATATGTTACGAACATACAAGTCAGTTTTTGAAGGCGCAGATGGCATGATTTTCTATTCATAGTAATTAATTCTTGAGGTTGGGTCGCTAGACCCCATTTAAGCGCCAATGGCGTAAACAGTCCACAATCTGAGGTGTGGTGAGGTCCTTGCCGCGCGACAACCGCCAACTTTACTGGTCAACGTTAATACCATGAAAATACAACAATCTGTCAATGATTTTGTTTTTATGTATTGAATGAAGGACGTCTAATTTGATTTCAATTGTAGGGCAATTTCTTTCCGTTTGGAAACATCCATCGGGTCGCTATTGCTAGTTTTTCGCGGGCGATGCATCAGAGGCCGGGAAATAGAACTCGATATATTATCATGAAGCATACAATAATTATTACTCCATAGAACTCTCACACAATGAGGGGTTAGAAATAATTAGAAAAGAAGATACAACAAATGGCATTAGCAGGATAAAAAGAAGTTGAAGTATCCAACACTCATCTGGCATTTGCAACCCTTCCTCGAACCTCCTTTTCCAATTACAAGTTTTAAAACTTGAGATTAAGCTTACACATTTCTATTTGCTTTTCTGACTGGATGTTTAGTAGTAGTCTCCCGGTACCCAAGGTATAGTACATATTAATCTCCTATACTTTGACTCACGGGAAGTCTGTAAGCTAACTGATTGTTTGCAATACTAATAAAGGCTTAACCGGAAATACATATTGATTAGTCGGATATGAAGGCCATGAAGAACTTGCAAGTCGGCAATACAAAGTAGCGCAAATATTTGGATTTGGATGACGATAAGACATTTACAACAGTATACTCTTTTTGCTATCAACTGACTTCTCTTTCATATATTCTAATAAACCTTTCGAATTCGTCTGATTTCGTTGGAATGAGACAATGTGCGAGAGATGCAACTTTCAGCGGGAGCCCTGTCAGTTATGGTCTCAACTTTTTGATTCATCAGCTAGTCAATCCAGGTGAGTATGTGTTGCTTTAGGAGTCTATTTATCCTTTGAAAGGCAGAAAATATCAAAAGGGTATCACACTAGCGTCCAGACCTCTATTCCTCTTATCTTGATCATGCTTCAAGACGCCAATTTTGGAAGATTAACAGCTATGCACAAGTAATGCTTCCCGGCCGTAAATCATACGATGATGGTATTTCACAATCCCCACTACAAACACTGAAGATTATATCCATCTCGTCTAATGCACAGATAATCAAGACCTGGAGCGACAATAAGACAGACCAAAAAGGCAACAATAAGAAAGGGGTTCTCATATCCATTTCTACCTAACCGAACAACGGCATCTGAGCTTATACCCTCACTTATCAATACTTCACAATCGAGAAACAACATCAAAAGAGTCTCAGCTGAATTGATTTCACTTCCCATGCTTGGCAGACCAGCGACACCTTTGGAGTTCACAGATTTTGAATCCCAGGTGGGAAAGGTGTATTAAATACATGATCTACCGCATGACCACGAGGAATTGTCTTGTACGGAGTTTGAGAAAACCCGGATACTGTTCGTTCAAGATCCCACGTGTCGAGTGCGTATTCACTTCTTTCATAACAACCGAATAGTGTCAAGATGGAACTTCAATTCCGGAATATATTGGGACTTATAAAAACACACACTTTAAAGTTGTTGACGAAGTATTCACAATAACCTTTTCAATCTACCTATTAAGATACATGCACCTCGAGACCGACCTATCGATACAGTAGCTTGAAATGAAGCATGTGAGTTTTGCAACTACTTCGTATTTGAACAAGGGCGGGGAAGAGAACTTATAAGGCCTGGATATCTGTTCCCTCCCAATTCTGGGATGATAGAGATATGACGATGAAAAGGTTTAGCGGATAATAAGTACTCAAAATGATAATCAGAGACAAATAACCACATAGTCCATAAACTCGACGGGCTTGACCGAAACTCAAGAATGGTTATCTCACATTGAATACAAATTTCGCAGTAATGTGGCGATATCTCTACTACCACGGTATGATAACACCATTAAAGTACATAGAATACCTAGTAGGCTTGAGTATACATAACTATGTTCATGAGGAGGTATCCAGTCGATATATAGCAGCTCATTGTGTCCTCTCCCTCTCCCCCCTATCTAGTTTATCACCCATTATAAATATACTAATCAATAACCTCACACCATGTCAACCCTAGCTCGATATAGTACTATATCACATAAATATATCCAGTACTCCGCATCTCATCTCATCTCACACATACACGCGCCATCTAACCTTAACTTTACTATAAAAGGAAAAGGAAAGATACCTCACCTCAACTCCCTTCTGTCCTCGTAACCATTCAGATACACATCCTGCCAAAGGGCATGGTCTGCGACAAAACATCTGGGGTTTTAATAATTTCCCCTAAAGAATGCAGTATATTGGAGTTGCGGAATGTGTGTTGTGATTCTGATGATTAGACAGAATTATTAGGTGAGAATTTTGGTTGTGTGGGATGTATTTATGTTGTTATGGGGATATTACTCGTAATGCAAGTTTATAATATGTAACATACGGATGATAATTACGTTAAGTTTGGCAACAGAAATACATTTGATTAATGCACAACAACTAACTGTACTATATATACCCAAAAGATCAAAAGACCAAATGCAAACATCAAACACCCAACCCAACCCAACAGCACATACTGGTAGCCGACTCAAGCTGAGTTTTCTAACCAGCAAAAGGATATGAGCTTACATTATCACCGCTTGTTGATTTCAAGTGGGGATTATACTTTTCGTAGAGAAACATTGTATCAAAATCTGTGGCATTGATGTCGCGATTGTATTATGTACTCTATCTCTGCTGCTTTCTCCCCGGGATATATATATATATATATATTGTATGAACTCTATTTATTCTATACGGCGGAATGTACTCGAGTATTTATGTGTGCGTGAGAAGATATTACTGCGTGATGGGATACGATACGATGCTACTCTACTTCATTTCGTACAAGATTTCACGAAGAAGTGAATCTCTCTCTCCTCTTCATGCTGAACGGATATATCTGTATATCTGTATCTGTACATATATCGTACCAAGAAACCACCTATTCTAAAACCATACATAGATATACAGAGTAATAAAAGCAGAAGGATGCTGTGCTAAGAGGAGAAGCAGCTGTAGAAGAACAATAAGGAAAAAAGGAAGAGATAGAGTGTGTGATACTGTCTGTATACTCGAGTAGACTGCTGTGCATTCATCGAAATTATAGATTTCAATCTTTCATCTCATCTCGAATTCAATTGATTGATTAATTGATTGATTGATTATATATTACATCAGAGTACACTAGTCGAGTAGTAGCTTAGAACGATAAGATATATATTCATTCAATCGACAATAGTATATTTTGATATACCGGTATACAAATAATAACCACAACTACACACAACTTGAAGAAACCAGCGAAAACAGTGCAACAGAAAATCACAACAACCTCTTCTCCCAGGGTCTCTCCTCAGACGTACAAGACGAAAATACAATTCCTCCTTGAGATAGATATAGACAAGTGATAAGGAAGCTCCTCAGCTGTGAGGAATGAGTATGGAGATTTGGGATTTAACTTCCCAGTGCTCATGGAGAACGGAAATATCGAAAGTAAGAAATTACTTATGAAGAAGGTATACTTCTAAGAGGTCTCGAAATACTAGAATAGGTGGTATGACAGTAGGTATTCAACTAGTGCTCTTTTATAACCCTATCTCACAACCCGTGATACAATAACGCCATATCAATATCCCTGATCGATCCAACAAACGCCTCAACTACATGCATATATTTGATCTCATCTCATCTCATCTAATGTGATTACTCCATTTCATACTCTTCATCCCTGGCCATATGTGCTGCCTCCGACATGACGAATAACAGTCTCGTTCCATTGCCAGCAGTTTGCCAGATCTGATGACATTATTAGTAAAAAAGAATATCAAAAATATCAAGGGAGAGGAAAAGCTTACATCAAGATCAGTGTATTCCATCACAGCACTTCGCCATTGATCCTCTGTGAATCCCTTTGCAATAACTCTTTCCTTGACCTTCTTCATACTCAATTCCATACCCAAGGTCTCTTCATCATCTTCATCATCGGCCTCCTCTGGTCTGCATTGACCGGCTTCAGCCAATGCTCTAACCATGTTATAAATTCTACTGCTTGGACTTGAATCCTTTCTGTATCCATCTTGATCAGCATACAAACTCTCTTTAGATGCCTCGATAAGTCTGAGTGCTTCATCGACATCATCCTGAACGACTTCTTCACTGAAACGTAATCGAGCGAGAGCTTGTGAGAGACGAAGGACACCAAGAAGGGTACGAGGAGAGGTATGGGCGAATTGTTTCTTATTTTTTTCGTCACGAGATTGTTGATCGCGCATTCTAACGTAAGCCTTTACCATATACTCCGAGACGCTCGTTGGGACAGTTGGGCGGTAGGATCTAGCTTGAGCGACGTATTGACGGACTTCTTGAGGTGTGAAAACAACGCCTTCAGTATCGGGATGTTTGTTGTTCATGTGAACGTAGGTGACGTGGCGGGCAAGGAGGGCGTCGTTATCTCGAGAAGGAGTGTCCAAGATCAGGAATAGTACATCGAAACGGGAGAGTAAAGCTGCTGGAAGATTGATATTCTCGACTGGAGATATTCTAGGATTGTATCGACCATACAAAGGATTAGCCGCTGCCAAAATGGAAGTTCTGGCATTCAGCGTTGTGGAAATCCCGGCCTTAGAAATGGAAATGGTTTGTTGTTCCATAACTTCGTGGATAGCGGTTCGATCAGTGTCATCCATCTTGTCGAATTCATCGATACAGCAGATACCATTATCAGCAAGTACCAATGCACCACCTTCCAAGATCATTTCATCTGTCACAGGATCTTTCATGACAGCTGCGGTAAGACCGACACCACTGCTTCCTCGACCAGTAGTGTAAACTCCTCTTGGTGCCACTTTAGTGATGTACTTGAGTAATTGAGACTTGGCCACACCCGGGTCACCCATCAAACAGATATTGATATCACCTCTAATTCGCATTCCATCACCCATTTCTTTAGTAACACCGCCAACCAATAATAAGAGTAAGGCCTTCTTAACATCCAAGTGTCCATAAATTTCAGGCGCGATAGATTTGGCAAGGTATTCGTAAACGTGACCAGATGCTCTGTATTGCTCAATTCGTTTAAAAACTCGACTATCAATAATCAAATCCTCGTAAGCCTTCTTGTGTTGGGTAACGTGCTGTGCCTCCAGGTATGTATCGGTGAGAAGACCAGCTCTAATCGCTTTGAACCCAGTATATGGGGTAGGTAAGAAGATTCCTGCAATGTCGACAACGTCTCCAGGGTTGATACGTCGAACTAGAGCTCCGTGGCATAGAACAGTCAGCATTCGAGGAATGTGACCGACTGGAACTTGTTCGGCCATTTCCTGAATTTTGACCTCTTGGAATGGCTGGAATTTTGAAGCTCGAGTGGAGTGATGGAGTTGTCCTTTGGTTTGGTTGGTAGTACAATCGGGAGAAGGACATTCTACTAATGGTCCGAAAGTTTTGGATCCAACGGGCTGGAAAATCTCACAACCACATCTATCACAAGTATATGCGTTGACTTCCACAGTCGGCTTGACATCTGAAACTCTTGTAGTAATACCTCTAACAGTAATAAGATGACCAAGATGTTCACCACGGACTTGTCGCACTGCCAAAGCCTTTTTTGAACTATCTCCAGTAGCGGTCAAGGGTTTGAAGTTAAGGGTATATCTTCGTGTAAGTTCGGCGGGGAAAAGTTCGGGCTCAATGGTTATGTCGCTTTGCTCAGCGGCCGCACGGCTTAAGGCATTGTTTCGAGCTGTTCGTTGCGACATGAGAACGTCAAGTACATCATCTTTGTAGCTACAACTTTATTAGCAGATGACCCACTGCAGATTTACATCTCAGCTCACTTAATTTCTCTTGTAGGTTGTGGCATCACTGTGTCAACCGCCTTGGACAAGATATCCAAATAGTGCTTTGCGTTGGTCTCGATCGAAGCAACTAGGTTGAGAGGAGTTCCAGCTTCATCCAGTAAATCGTCATACTGCAACTGTCAGTATGTCACATAGGTGGAGAGGCGGTCAATGTACTTTGGCTAAATCATCAAGTTCAATTGTGATTTCATCTTCGTATCTATCTGCGACTTTCTGCAGTAGCTCAATATACTTGAGTTTGGGCACTTTTGCTTGAGCTCTTGTTTGTCTCCTTGAATTATGGTCATCATCATCATTATCCATCATGTCGTATTCATCACTGAAATCATCCTCATCAATGTTCATACCACCGAGAGCGTGAGTAATATTCGCAGTCGGAGAAGTTTTGAAAGTGGAAAGAAAGTCCTCGAAAGCCTCTGAAACTTGGATTAGCATTATAGAAAGCCTCAATATTCAATAAAATCTCACCTTGATGGGCTTCATAGTTGACAGGAGCTTTGTATTGAAGGAGCGCCATCTTGCGCAAAACCAGTTGATACTCTTAAAGAATTTGATAAAATGTATGAAACTCTGCGTAACGAGTGTTTTCTATCGCAGGACGATATGATCAGGGAGAGTAGAAAGGATAGAAAGGCGGTAATGGAGGAGTTGTTGAGGAGGGGCTGGCGGCGCAAAGATCTATGAGGTTGAACTGAGGAACTCGGAACTTGGACCTCAAATCTCTAAATTGAAATCGACGCGCTTGGTAGTAAGTAAAGCTTCAATCCCCCTGTCAACGGACTCGCGAATTTTCGTGTTTCGTGGCTGCTTGTGGCTTGTGGCTTATAGCTTGTGGCGCTCTGAAACTATGGCGCAGATAGGCTAATTACCATTTCGTCCAAATCAAAACACCGAGGTGAACATATGACGGTCAACTAACCTAAATGCTTGCCGAATTCCTACTACTCGAGAAGGAAAACTTATTATTCTTTCTGTCTTTTGGTCGCTCATTTTGATATCCTGATTTCACTCACATACATTTAATTACACTTTTTATTATGGCTTCAAATTTAAAGGGACGTGGTAGTCCAGCTACATCTGCAGAAATATCATTGATTCATCTAAAGAATTGCTTGGTTAACTTGCCTTCATCATTATCTTCATTGCTGGTTAACATCAATGCGGTAAGTCAACCCTAAGTTTTCCCTTTTGAATAGCGGCTCACGTCTTTCAGCTTGCGCAAAATGTGATAATAGAATTAAACTACCGACTTCCACCTCCTCAAGGCCAGAATCAAACGAATGGTACCCCGACTCAACGATCCATCTTCGTGGGATGGACAGGTATGCAAAGCAAGCGCAAGCTTGCGCCTATTGTTGGAAGAGATGGTATAAATGGAGCTAGGGGATCTGGCAGAGAGCAAGAAGTTCAGATTGTGGAGATAGATGCAACCTTTGCGCGAACCTTGGGAATATTAGATGGACAAAAAATCACAGCCAGCATACATGTTGATCCTCCTGTTTCCCATACAATTAATATGGAACCTTTAACTCCCGAAGACTGGGAAATTATAGAATTGCATGCTACCTTTCTCGAACTAAACTTCATAAATCAGATCCGCGCATTACCCAATCCAAGCTTCACTTCATCCAATGGACCGTCGCTTCCTCCTCATCCTCTTACGTTACATCTTTCGCCAACCTCGACTGCGAATATTATAATCACGTCCCTCCTTCCTGCCACGCCTTCGAACGTCGCCTTTACAAAATTAGCACCCGACGCGGAGGTTATTGTGGCACCTAAGACAAGATCCAAACCATCACGAACTTCGGGCGAAAATATGAGCGTATCTTCGAGGAAAAGCGTTGGCGGAGGAAGCGTTTCTAGTACAGTAGCTCGGAAGAGTGGACGGATTGAAGAAGCGAGGCCGGCTATGTTTTTCAGAGGAATCGATAGGGCAGTCTGCGGGGAGTGGTTTGAAGAAGAGAAAGATCTAGATGATGGAGGATTGAAAGTCTGGGTTGATGAAGATCTACTTCTTTCCAAGACTCTGAAAGGGATTACTTGGGTCTGCGTCACCGTCATCAAGCCCGAAAGTTTACAAGAACCGATTGACCCACAGCGACAACAACAAGAAAACGAAAACAACGCGGTTGCTGGGAAAGCTGCACCAAAGGTGGTAGCTAGATTGATGGCATGGGATGATCCACCAGATGAGAGTCATGTAGCTCTATCTACTTCGCTTTGTGCCTCCATGGGCTGTGAGAACATGGTCGGAGGTCTGGTAATGCTTGAGCCAGCTCCACCTCAAGCTTCAAAACCAACTTTTCCACCGTCTTCTAAAACTGGAATTCCACACATCAAGATATTCCCCTATTCATCTAGTACGGGAAAGGCTAGCGAGAGTCTCAAATTTGGTGGGGAATCGAAAGCCGAACGTGAAGAAGCTGCGAAATTAATTACCAAGATGTATACTAAGAATGGTTCTAACAACGGCATTCTTGAGGGACCATTGACTGACGGCTTGGTACTCGGCAAACCATCAGGTTCTGATTATCCGTCAAGTTGGGAAGGTGGAATGCTTCGGCTGGAGCAAGCACAGCCGGATCCTGGAAAAATACGCTGCAATTGGTTCCTTGGTTCTGAACGAAAATTCAATCTTGAGGTCCAAGCCGCTATTCCAAGACCCCTAGCCCTTGTGACACAAACAATCGATGGTATTGGTGCACAAGCGCCTGTTCTTGTAGGTATCGATAATCTCTTAGAACAACTAGAATCACGTCTTACAAGCATATCTTCGGTATTACTCACTGGTGCATTGGGGGCCGGTAAGACATCAGTGGCGCATCTCTTAGCTCATCGGTTACGGCAAAAACATATGTTTCATACCACTTATCTTTCATGTCGGAAACTTGTTACGGATGAGGCACGTATCTCAACCATAAAGGAAACTTTGAATCGAGTATTTATGGGTGCTTTGTGGGGTGCGAGGAATGGTGGACAGTCCATCGTGATATTGGATGATCTTGATAAGTTGTGTCCTGTGGAGACAGAGCTTGAAGTAGGTAATGACAATCTTCGAAGCAAGCTACTGAGTGAGGCAATGGTTACAATTGCCAGAGAATACTTGGTCCGAAATTGTGGCGTTGTTCTACTTGCAACCGCTCAAGCAAAAGAGTCTGTTCACAAGGTCATCATTGGTTGTCATGTCGTGCGGGAAATTGTCCCGTTAAAAGCTCCAAATAAAGAAGGGCGTAGGAGAGTTGTGGAGATGGTTGCGAGGCAAAATGCCATCTCGGAAATCATCAAAAAGCCAGTGGTATCTGGCAGTCGTCCAAGCACCGCAAACAATAGCGAAAGAGATAATGATGGTGATTGGATGGACGGTCCAAGTATGGAAAGTCCAAGGAAAGTGGAAGGCGATGGTTACATCATTGACCAAGATCTCGATTTCTTAGATTTAGCAGGAAAAAGCGATGGTTACATGCCTGGAGATCTTGTCCTTCTGGTAGCGCGAGCCAAGAGTGAAGCGATGATTCGGACAGTCTCGAGTTCGCTAAAAAATGACGATAGTGGTTCTATTCGACTCACGAGAGAAGACTTTGATAGTGCTCTGAAAGGATTTACCCCTGCGTCACTTCGTAATGTTACCCTGCAAACGTCCACCACGACATTCGACTCGATCGGAGGCCTACATGAGATCCGAAGGATTTTACTCGAGACATTACAGTACCCTATCACTTATGCGCCTCTTTTTGCACAATGTCCACTGCGATTACGATCAGGGCTTCTCTTGTACGGATTCCCAGGTTGTGGTAAAACACTCCTTGCAAGTGCGGTTGCAGGAGAATGCGGTCTGAACTTTATTAGTGTCAAGGGCCCTGAAATTCTCAACAAATATATTGGTGCATCTGAGAAGTCTGTCCGCGATCTTTTCGAGCGAGCTGAAGCCGCTAGACCTTGTGTACTATTCTTCGACGAGTTCGATTCCATAGCCCCTAAGCGTGGTCATGACTCCACTGGTGTAACCGATCGAGTAGTCAATCAATTGTTGACACAAATGGACGGTGCTGAAGGTTTATCTGGAGTTTATGTTCTTGCAGCTACTTCAAGACCAGATTTGATTGATCCGGCATTACTTCGTCCGGGTCGTTTGGACAAGTCCCTTTTATGTGATCTTCCAACTGTGGACGATCGTTTTGATATTCTCAAAGCACTAGGCAAAAAGCTTAAATTGTCCGAAGAAGTTCGAGATGGTCCTCAAGGAGGGTTCCTTGAGATTGCTCGTAGGACTGAGGGTTACTCTGGCGCAGATCTCCAAGCTTTAATATCTAATGCTCAACTTGAAGCCATCCACGATGTACTTGGTGATCACGAAGAAAAAGAGGCTGGTGAAAAGCGCAATGGAGCCAAAACGAATGGGGCATCTGGCGCATCTCAAAATTTCATACAATTCCGCTATGGCGAAGATGAAGAACAGGCGGAAGCCGAGACGCGTGCAAAAGCTGGTAATAACCGTTCCAAACAACTTACCGAGAGAGCTGCCATCACGGCCAAGTTGGAAGAGATCAAAAAAGCCAAAAAGAGGGAAAAATTACGGGCAAAGGGTATTGATGTTTCAAATGATGAGAGGGGAGAACAGAAGGAAGTTAAAGGTCAGCAGGAAGTCACCATTTTGTGGAAACATTTGGTAAAAGGTTTGGAGGAGACGAGAGCAAGTATTAGTGTGGATGAGAGAAGGAGATTACAAGGAATTTATAGGGAGTTTTTGGTGGGAAGGACTGGAGATATGCCGAATGGACAGGGTGGAACGGAGGTTGGTGGGAGGTCAAGTTTAATGTAGATATAGTTGGTCAAAGGTGGAATTATGTGTGAATGTGAATGGGAATGATATTTCCATAGGTCTTTTCTCCAAGATAAATTTAGTATAATAGAGGATATTAATATAATTATTTTTACAACTTTACGAGGCATGCAGCTGTTAGAATGCCAGTGGTTGTAATTTCATGGATTTGAGGCTTATCTCATCGGACTACTCTAGAACATAAGATATAAGGTGTATGCCATTTGATGGTTATGATTTCGGAGGTAAGAAGAATAAGATTCATAGAGTATTATGAGGAGTTTGAAAAGACATATTGAATTTCTATCAACGATTGAGAATGGAGAATGGTAGATAGAATACCGGTATGTTAATGAGAAAGTGCTTGTAAAATGAAGATTTAGTTATACTTGAGTAGCTGAGCTTCCTTTCTTTTCCCCTTAATTACGATGCTTTCGGTTTTGATGGAGCGATTGGATCTGTTCGGTTCAACCCCCTCCTTACCTTTCCCCTATTGGATTTCAAGAAGGGAAGTGTGAAGAAGGTAGAAAGATGGAAAGATGGAGTGTGGATATTTAGCGGACCCGTACCACCTCCACCTTCCACTCTCAGACAAAAACAGAACAACAACTTCCTTCCTCATAAAATCGCACGCGCCAACCACCAACCCCCGTTCCAAACAACGCTATACCTCTTCTCGACAAGTTTGTCCCATTTGCATCAACCAACTAGCCCCATCTCCCATCTCCCATCTGCACAGACCTCCCAATTCTTCTATATAATGCTCCTCTCCTCACTTCCCATTTCCCTTTTTCTTCTTCTTCTTCATACTTACCTTGTTGAAACGTTTTGCAGATCAAGCATTGCAACGTTGCGATACGAGTCCTCCATTGCACATCGGGGCGACGAGAATCGTCCAGTTTCCTTCGGGGACCTGGTCGGCGGAATTTTTGATTGCTTCCTTCGGGATATAACTTTTTTTTCATTAAGTTTTTACTTGGCTTTTAGCTGGGGCTTGAAGAAGAATGGATGAATGTGTTGGATTAATGGAATTGATGGCTTTGAATTGCTGGGGAAATGAGGATGAGGGATTGGTTGATCTTGTGTGATTCTACGTTGATGGCCAGCCAATTTGTCTTGTATTGTATGATTCTAGATTGATGGTGATATCAAGCAGGATATTGACAAGCAAGACTGGGATGTCAAAGACAGATAGAATCTATGGGGAGATCATTCTAGATAGATAGATGCGCGTTCAATGTACTCGGTACTGTAGAACACTTTAAAGTACGTATCTGAGTTGTTTGGTTGATATCACATCGACCACTCTGGAAGCCAGCCAAAACCTAACAAATATCTAATTGTTCTGGATTCCCGGACATTTCTGAATTAAATCGTTCTGAGTAGCAACTTACATATCTGCTATGTTACATCGACGTGACTGAAAGGATATCTACATCTTCTTATCCCCTTTCTTCTACAAACAAATCAAAAACTTATTACACTCTACCTCAAGATACTCAAAATATAAGGGAATCGCGAAATTCATTAAATTCATCTCCCCCCATTCAAATCCTTGATGTAGATCAACAACCCTATTGTTTCACGCCGAGGTAAATATTCACATGTTCATGAAGGAGTTAAGGTAACCTCAACTTTAACAACCCTCTTCTATCATCCAAATAAACAACACCACTCATGCGACACCCATAACCATCTTAGAACCATGGATTCAATACCCAGTGGAACTCCTGAAGCTCCCAAAGTACCTCGCGATCGAATCTCCGCCAAATCCACCGCTGATCCTATTCTCCGCAACGCGCTTCGATACACCATCTCAGCGAAAGAATACGAAACCCTTCACAAATACATCATATCGCGATCGAAAGTTCTAAAAAGAAATGCACCTACTGTTACAAAGGTAGAGAAATTGATAGAGAGATTTGGTCGCGATGATTACAATGCTGCGGCTGTGAGGGGGAGTTTGAGATTATTTCTTGCTACGAATGCTGGGTTGAAGATCTGGAGTTTATTCACGGAAAAGTTTATGGGTGCTGGTAAAGTTGGGTATGTTTTTTCTATTCGGACTCATGAAAATGAGAAAATGAGATGAGATTGAATCAAAGCTAAACGATGTTATAGGGGAAAGAAACACTCATTATGGAAGTCACCAAACTTTCGCCTCTCGCTATCCCTTTCCAGTATCCTTCTTTTCCATAGAATCCTCTTTCGATTCTTCACTCGACTTCGCGCACATCTCCTTACATCTGAAGCCCGACCTTTCAGACAACGAAATCCCAAAACAAGTAGGACGCTCACATCGAATTTGGCACCAGCGGTTGGAGCAAGTTTGGCTGGATTTATGTTGGCCGTTTACCCGAGTGATCAATTGAGACTGACCATTGCGATATATGCTTTGAGTAGAGCTGCCGAAATATCATATAATTTGGCGGAGGATGAGGGTTGGATATGGGGAAAGGAGGGAAGTAGGTGGGAAAGACCTTGGTGGTGGGGAAGTTGGTTGCTTTTCCCACTCACTTGTGGTCAATTGCTTCATGCTTTTGTTTTTGATAGAGATTGCTTTCCACGGGTGTGTATCAGTATTTCAATTAGATTTGTTGGGGAAAATGCTAATAATTCGAAGCAATATGGAGATTTCATTCTCAAAAACTCTCCTCATTATATTCAATATCGACCAGAAGATTACCCAGCTAAGCTCCCATGGCCAAATACTTACAATATTGTTGATAATCTTGCCGAAATGGCTCGTCTTAACTACCCGTATGTTATCATTCATGCACAATTGCATATTTTAAACTAACATCCACCCTAGACCTTTCGTATCTCCGATTCTCTTCCCAAACAATCCCACCCTTCCCCAATCCCTCAGCACTATTTCCCCCATAATATCTCCCGCCCACCCTCTAATAACATCCCTCACATGCGCCACTCTCCACCCCTCCGACCCCTCATGTCTCCACACCTACCTCACCTACTGGATCCAAGTCTTCCCCCGTCTTGCCCGCGTCTTCACTGTAATACTTACCCTCTTCTCCCTCCCCTCCTACCGCAAATTTTATCATTCCCCCATCTCCTCCCTCAACGCCCTCGCTATCCGAATCTTAAAATCAACCCTCTATATCTCCGGCGCCATCGGTACCAGTTGGGCTAGTATCTGTGCTTTCCAATCCCTTCTTCCCCGACACATCCTTCCCACTCAACGCTTCTTCCTCGGTGGTGCCATAGGTGGTCTCTGGGGATTCGTAGTGCGGAAAGATGCGAGGGGGGAATTTCTTTATAGTGCGAGAGCATCGATGGATTCGCTGTGGAAAGTGGGTAAGAAGAGGGGTTGGTGGAAGGGGGTTAAGGGGGGTGATGTCTGGATTTTTGTGTTTAGTTTGATGGCGATCGAGATGGTTTATGAGAGGGATGGGAGAGCTTTGAGGAGTGGTATGTTGAGAAAGATGGTTAGTGGGATGAGGGGAGAGGGGTGGAAAGATTATGTTGGGGAGGAGGAGAAGAGGTTGAAGGAGGAGGGGAAGTTATAAGGGTTGGAGGAAAGGAGGGAAGATGGTAGAGGGGAGATGTTGATGTGTGCGATAGTTGACATTTGCAATATTTGCTAAACCTAACGCACAGTCAGTGTATGTTATAAGCGGTACTTTGTTTGTGTTTGTGTTTTTTGTTTATGTTTATGTTTCTCGATAGAGATGGAGATGGAGTTGTTTATATATCAAGGCCAGTCATCAAGGCTAATTGCCTAAAACGCTATTTTCGATTCTCGATTTCTATTTCCGATCAATTAATGATTAATTCTACTTCCATTAAGAGCTTAAAGATTTTGAGTTCCTCCCTCCCCTCCCCTCTACAGCAGCTTCTACATCAATCAGTATATATAAACAAACGAGTAATTATTAATTAGGTTTTCATCCAAAAGAATAAATTCTACCAAGACTTTCTCACCACGCCCTCCATCACTCTCTATCACGCCAACTCATGCCTAACTTGAATTATAACTCCTTTATTACCTAACCTCGCTTTCGGGAATTTCAACATCTACTCGAGTACTTTTCTTCAACTTAACCTTATAAATTCAACTTTTAAGTTTTAACTTCAAAAAGACATGATGTGATATGCATGAGTACTCGAGTAGATACTATGGCATATAAGCATCCGAAGTATTACATCCTTTATATATATATTCTCAGTACTCGAGTTGAAGCTATAATCTGGTATTGTTTTAGTATATATATATACCTTTTTCTTCATTTCCTTTTTTCTCTTTCTTTTTTCTTCTGTTTCTATTCCTTTGAGTGAGGAGTTATCTATTGCGACTATTATATATTAAGATCGGCATTCTATATTCTATTCTAATCTACTGTATTAGAGTATATCTAATTTTACTCAAAGTTCTTCAAAGATTTTAAAACACGTAAAGCATCTAAACTTATATTATATTTTCACTACCTACTCAAATGAAATAGATGATAGACAAATATCTATTCTATAATACTTAGAAATTAGATTAATAAGAAGTAAGATTTATAAAATTATTACTCGAATACAAAACACTGGCTGGCAATAGAACTTTGAAGTTTTAATTAACAATTAATAATTAACAAATTATAACAATTAACATCTAACAACTAGCAATTAACATCTAACATCTAATATCTAACAATTAACTTTTAACTTTTAATATCTAACATCTAACATCTAACATCTAACAGCTAACAGCTAACAGCTAACAATTAACAATTAACGATTAACTTTTAAATCCAAATCCAAATCCAAATCCAAATATAAACATCATCCCCGATACCCAACTCCCTTTCTCATCCCATCTCATCTCATCCCATCCTATCTAACCCTCCATTAGTAAGTATGTAATTTTTATCTAACAATCTAAACTTCCATCTAAACCCCCATCTAAACCCCCATCCAGATTCAATATCTACTTTCCCCCCTAATCTTACATCGAACACAGCTCTTGCCCAAGTATAAATTGCTGAACCGATATGAACACATCCATCCTCCCCTATTTCCTCCATTCCATTCCATTCCCAGATCAAATCAAATAAATCTATGTTTTTCTTAAACTTTTCTTGCTCTTCAAGTTCTTACTCAATAGTTCCTCAATAATTCCCTCCCTCCACAAACTTTTTTGTCAGCTCACTGGCAAGTTTTTTTCTTTCTCGCCGTCAGTTAAAGATTTAAAGTCTCCTGGTAACCTTATATCCATCCTCGGGCGCCGTGATGCAGCCCGCTGTATCGATGTTGGGATAGACCTTACCCTACATCCCCGCAGGCTGAAATGTATTAGCCAAATTTTCCATCCTATTCACCGCTCTACTTCTCATCTCCATCTCCATCTCTATCTCTCTTGAACCCTCATCTCGTACCCGTATTCCCATCTCTTCTTCTTCTTCCTTCAAGTTAGCTTTCAAGTTCTCCCCCCTCCCCTCCCCCTCCACAATCCGTTCCCACACCTTCTTCCCCCCCGAAAACTTCCCATTTTCCACCATCCAACCCTTCCCATGCCAATTACCCTCCTCATCCCTTCCTCGATGCCTATGTTTCTCCTTCAACGCCATATACCCGCGGAATTGTCTTATTCTAGGACGAGTGAGGTCGCTATTAGTATTCTCTCCCTCAGCCTGGTCATATTCACCTTCCCCTTCCCCAGACTTAGACTTAGACTTAGATTTCCCCTCTTCGCTCTTCGGCTTAATCTCGTAATAAGAATTATCCCGAACCACATAATGATTCGATGTTTCGTCCACGTTCGCCAAGTAGCCTACTACTGGATGTTCTAGCAATTCTGGTGTAGGGTTACTGCAGGAGACACCCAAAATTAGCATGGTTTTTTGAAGAAGGCAACGACTATTGGACACTTACTTATTTATACCCCTCAATATCTCTCTACCTCTTTCCACACGTGCCCAAATGCCCACCCACTTCTGTCTCGTCAATGTATGATATTTTGGTTTAGCCTCGCAAGCTTTCATCAGCATCTCCTGGTCCATTCCCGCCGTAATTTCGGCCAGCTTACAATCATCCTTTCTAATCTTGCGAATTCTTTCTGCCACATCCGATGTCTACGCAATGGAAATTGATTAGTTCTCTTATTACACGGTTTTAACTAACATTTGGTTTAATTACGCATAGGCAATCATAGGCAAACATATATAAAACATAAAATCCACAGGGATAGGATTATTCAGATAAACTAGGGTTGGGGTGCTCCAACCATATCATGAAATTGTCCTCCATTTTCATTTTCATAAACACCTCGTTTAATTCTCATGCCTGTATCCACCACCATATCCCCTTCAACTGTAACCTCCTTGTCACGGATCTGTCGCATGAGTTGTAGGAATTGACTATTTTGAAACTTATCACTTTGGTTACTACTAACACTGTGTAGAAGCTCTCCAGCTGTACGTGATAGAGCGTCTGGTGCATGTGTATTTTGTTCTGATGTTGCGGTTGCGGGGTCTTGAATGGTATCCGCACCGAGAGGGGCTTGGTTGAGAAGATAGTTTACCGCTCTGTCGCGTTCAAGCCCTGCTTCTTCATCGGTCTTTGCTTGTATCGCGGTCTCCTGTTCAACTCTCGCTCTTTCTGATTCTTCCTCTTGTTTTCGCTCTCTCTCCAATTCTGCATTCGCTGCTTCATCGAAAGCTCTCGCAAATGCCGCATCATCAATAACTTCATCGTTTTGCGCCGATGACTGTATTGTGGATGTAAATTGATTTTGTTGCATAAGAACTCTAGGTATTGAATTATATCCAGCGTTCATCATCGAAGGACCATGCATTCCCATAACAGGTTGCTTTCCCTGCGCATTCACACTCGGAGCTCGATAGCTTTGGGCAAATTCCTGATGCCATCCTCCCATTTGAGGTTGATGTGTCCGATGTACCTCTTGTTGTTGAAATTGTGCTTGAGGACCTGAGATGTTCAGGTTTCGGAAATCGGTAGCCCATGTTCGATCTGCGGGATGTTGTGGTGGGGTGGTTTGAAAATTTTGAGGAGAGGGGGTATGGAAATGTCGAGGTGATAAATTTTGCGCCGAGGGAGAGAGACTAAGTGATTGATGACCAGCTTGGAAAGCTGCGAATTCAGCATCTAGTTGACCTGCATTTAGACCTGGGGAAGCTCGGAAACCCTATTATCTTATTAGTAGAAGTATGAGAGATAATGAGCTGCGATTATAAGCATGTGAATATTGTATGATACATACTTGAGAAGTTGAAGCTCTTCCAACTAAACGATCTTGTTGTAAGGTACGATCAACTTTTGTGTGCTTTTGAAGATTTTGCAAAGCATTCGATGGACCACAAAGGTTATCTGCCATTATGGCGACAATGTTAGTTGAATTGATTCTGAATTGATTTAATTTGATTATGGTTGAAAGAATCCAAAGATTATATAATATGACGATTCGGGAATGTGAGCTTCATTGAACCGAGGCCCAGGAAGTGAAGTCTGTGAAAGTATAGATAGATATAAGAAGAATAGATATATCTATTAAAGGATTAATAAATGAATATGAATGATTATATTGAGTATATTTGATAAGAATCTATCTCCTCAAATCAATAAACCAACAGGAAAGAATGAGATGAGAAAGAAAAGAAATGTGGGAGAATAAGTTGGACTTGAAAGATGTTAGAGGAGAAGCTAGAGATCACTATTTTGCCATACAAATATAAAAGCGGTAAGGATAGGCTTACCTTATCATTAGATCGGCGAAAGGCGAAAGGTTTCCCCGAAATAATATATTATATATACCGAGAGCGGTAAGGTTAAGTGCCGCTTAGATACGATACGATCTGGCAGCATCAATCATTTGGAGCTTCGAGAACTGAAATACATACATATACCATTACTTTTATACTTTCTCTCAAATTTGTGTCAATATGGCACAAGTTATAACCAATTCAGGTCATGATGATATGATTGTAAGTATATAATCATTCCTATCTTTCTATTCATATAAGTCTTACCATAGGAATTCCTCATACAATAGCATAAAGCGCATCCCTTGAAGATCAATAAACTAATTGGATTTTGTATAGCATGATGCAGCTTTAGATTATTATGGTCGCAGACTTGCCACATGTTCGTCAGATCGCACTGTTAAGATCTTTGAAATCGAAGGAGAAACACATCGTCTTACAGAAACACTGAAAGGGTATGCTATTTTCGTAAACTCCCTCAAATATCGTATACACAGCACAGGACGTCCAATCTCGCGCTTGGCAGATTTTAAAGACTCTCCCCTTGTCTCTCATTGCTCAATATGAGCCATTCCCTCCATTCCCTCCATACCCCAATTCTATATCTTCCAAGTTTCCACCTAGCTAACACGCCCATCTCCTCAGTCACGAAGGAGCCATCTGGTCCATCTCCTGGGCCCATCCCAAATACGGCAACATACTTGCTTCCGCAGGCTACGACGGTAAAGTCCTCATCTATCGCGAAACCTCCTCAGTCTGGACCAAAATCTATGATTTCGCCCTCCACACCGCTTCCGTCAATTCTCTCTCCTGGTGTCCTCACGAATCCGGTTGTCTCCTCGCATGCGCTTCCTCTGATGGAAATGTCTCGGTTCTAGAATTCAAAGATAATTCTATGGATCATAAGATTTTCCATGCGCATGGTATTGGTGTTAATAGTGTTTCTTGGGCACCGTCGTCGCAACCGGGTAGTTTGGTGAGCGCGAGTGCGGGGGGGAAGGAGGGGGGTGTTAGAAGATTTGTTACGGGTGGAAGTGATAATCTTTTGAGGGTTTGGGCGTGGGATCAGGCTAGTTTGAGTTATAAGGTTGAAGGGGCTCCATTGCAGGGGCATGGGGATTGGGTAAGAGATGTCGCGTGGAGTCCTACGGTTTTACAAAAGAGTATGTTTTCCCTTTTTAGCATTCTCTGTCCATTTCTTAATCCCCACACCCTTCCCCCTTAAATGTCTACATAACTAACCACCCTTCAACAATAGGTTACATAGCATCCGCCTCCCAAGACAAAACCGTCCGCATCTGGACCTCCACCGCGGCCTCGACCCCGGGGCAATGGGAATCCAAAGTGCTACAATTCGAACGGGAAGTCTGGCGCGTATCATGGAGTTTAAGCGGGAATGTATTGGCGGTTAGTGGAGGAGATAATAAAGTTTCTTTGTGGAAGGAAAATTTGAGGGGAGCATGGGAGTGCGTTAAGGAGATTGAGGAATAGACATTAGGAGGAAAAGGAAGAGATCAGAAGGTCTCGGGGGAATATAGTATAGCGGGTGAGATGAAAGGTTTGCGGAAGGCAAGCTAGGAAGATGAGAGGCGTTTTGGGACAAACAGATAGGCGGACAAACAGACAAATACACAAACATAACATAACATACTCGAGTACAAGACACAAGCTGATAAGTTTGTGTTGTATTACATGTATAAACGAAAAATGAAAAATAACCCAAGATCTCTCACACCACACCACACCCACACCTCAAATTCCAACCAAACCCCAAAAAATCCCATCGCTCTACAGTATCAATAACTAATACTATATATATTATATGATCCAAGCTCCTTCTCCTATTCCTCTATTTTCCTTCTCCTCTTTCTATTTTCCTTCTCCTCTTTCTATTTTCTTCACTCATTTACTCATCTCAATTAATCCATCACCCCAATCATAATCTCAATCTTACTCTCAAAGCCATCTCAATCTCAAAGTCTCTCAAAGTAAACTCAATCTCAACCTGAAAGTCATATATCTAATATTGATACCAATTAACCAACTTCAACCAACCTAACCAACCTATGAAGCTCAAATCTTTTACTACTCTGAGTATTGAACCAACCCAACCCAACCCAATCAATTCGAATTCCTTCGCTCGTTCACTCACTCACTGACCCAACCCAACCCAACCCACGCATAAACGTTCCACTTCATAGATCTCCCTCCCTCTCCCTCTCCCTCTCCCTCTCCCTCATTTCATTTCATTCCTCTGTCGCTCAAATCACCCTCCCCCTCACATGAAATTGCTGATGCAGACATAACATAGAATTTATAGATTTGAAGATTACCACCCCACCCCATCCCATTCCAACGCCAAATCTTAGAAGAGGGGATGTATCTATGTATCTATAGCCAGATTCATCTATATCCATTCCATCCATAATCCCAATCCTTAATTCAAGTCAAACTCTCCTCCCTCTCCGCATCGATCCACCCAAACCACTACTCCCCGCCTACCAAAGAAAGAAACCCAAACCAAACTACGAGTCAAAAAAAAAAGGCACGAAAATCATATGTACGAGAAGAGAATGCCCGACAGTACCGGTATGTCGAATAATATCTAAAAAGAATGTCGAAAGTAAGTAAATATTTGCAAATTGAATCGAAAAGAATGGTAAACGATGCCCGAGGTTCGTCGTTAATGAGAGAAGTGTTTCGTAATATATGCTAAAATTGCTGTTGGTCCAAAATAATACGGTCTGTTGAGATGAAATGAAATGGTTGAGATTCGCTATGATGCCATGCGATGCTAAGTTGAAAATAGCTTGCGTTCGAGATGAAAGCCGCCGGCTGATGTATGTGCTAGAATGATTTGCTTGCTGCTGATTCCTTGAAGATAAAATAATCTTGAATCATTGTCGTCGTATATCTCATTGAGCTGATTGTTTTAATTTGAGTGATCATGTCCCCAGTCTATGTTGTTGATATTAGTCGTCTCTTGGAAATTCTTGCAGGTCGTCAATCTTTGAGAAGAATGTAGCATGAAATAGCAAAAGCTAAACATGGCCGTGGAGCTTCATGAGCTCGAAGAACTCTAGCGCTTCCTTGCCATCAATAGGCTCCACCGCTTCACTCTCATCCACATTCCAGAAAACAAATGGTCCCGACATAACATCATCCATATCAGAATCAGATCGTGCATCGAACCATCGACCAATAATGATGCGTCCACCAGGCAAAACACAACCTTCGTAGCCCCAGGACTGTCCTCGATCAAAGTTCCCATTTTCATCTGGGAAAAACTTCATGATGGTAATTCTTTGAAAGCCAGGGATTCCATGCTGTAGTGGGATTCCATGTACGGCTCCATAGAAATGGGCAGTTGTAGAAGAGTCGCGCGAAGAACCGTGAAAGTACTTCACACCAGGGTTTGGGATCTCTTTAGACTTCTTGCAGTCTATTCTTGATCGTGTGATGCGTCTCGAACCATGGCCATGAGTCGACTCAGGAACAGCATTAGAAAAGGGATCACTTTGAAGAATCTTTTCCCATGATTTGACCCAATGTTGCTTTCCAAATTTCTGGTCGTCAAAAAATAGAGAGATGTCCTGGTGTAAGGCTCGGTTAGTCATCCTGTATCACCAACAATCTCAAACATTGGCTTACCTGAAATGATTCCCCACCATCTAGTTCGTCCGAGTAAGGGCCGCTATCTGTATCATCTCCAGCTTCTCTCATTCTTGCCAATCCATCAGGATGAAGAAAACCTAATGTTGGGTTAGCTTTTTAAAAATCTCAACGTGTAGTATGATGACCAGTACTTACAATAGGCTCCTTTCCAATGACTTCCCAATTGTTGAGTTCCTGACTTCAGTCGACCCAACCATGGCTGGGGCAATTGACTTCCGGGTAGATCGGAATAGGCATGGGCGAGAAGTCCTTCGCCTTTTCCAGCTTTCAAGTGAAATTTGAAGAAGTTTGCCGCATGCAAACACCAGCGCACGTTAAGGTCGTTCTTCCATTTCCCAACGAACAGGGGTTGCTTGGCTGGGGACGCATAAACCTCAAATTGAGACAGGTCGAAATGGGATATTGTATTTTTGCAATATCTTGGATCCCAAGATATCGAAGTCAAACATAGTTGAATCAACAACAAGAGCGTATTCGAATCCGAAGGACAGTTGACGGAGCAAACGGTATACAAATTCCAATCATTATCGGTCTTGCAAATGGAATCAATGATATCAATCAAGTTCCCAGTTTGATCTGTGCCAGGTACAAAGGAAACATAATTCCGAATATAATCGAGATTGCGACTTACAATCACCTCGTCGCCATTATCATCACGGTCTTTGTGAGCATCGGACTCTATGCCCTCCTATTAGTATCCATTATCGACCAAAACCATTGCAAGGAGACCTACCGATGATAAGGTTCTGGAGCATATCAAGACAATTCTTTTGCGCTTCTTGTACTCCTCTGATGCCGACTTTGCCAAAGAACTTGTAATCCTTCAAGTCGAATCTTGTGAAGAATCTTGTGGTACGCCTTCGGAACTGGTATTTCTCTCGCAGAAGAGCCACAGATGCATCTAATGGGGCATCGAACTTCTCTAAGAATCGATAACGCCAGACACTGTCCGAGATAGCGCTGTACGTACTTTTACCGACTCGCGAATATCGTGTAATATCTGTATCGGAGGGTAAGAACATGGCGATATTCTGGTGTACCTGCATTGAGTGATCAGCGAACACAGTCAACAGAGAAATACCACCTTTCTCAATTCACAATCTACAATGCTATCTGAGGTAATTGCAGTGTGAAAAGAGAAGACGAAAACATACCTCAATTGGGATTTTCTTAAACAAATCATCCAGCTTGCGGCCTTGAGTAACAACTTCTTCTTTTCCCGCAATGGGTCGCGAGTCAACTATGATACATGAACCTGTATCGGAATCGGAATCATTGTCATCGGCCTGAGTGGCAGTAGTACTGCTCTTAGCTTTCTCGATATGATAATCTTCATTGTCGTCGTCATCGGTCTCTGCTGAGGATGAGTCGTCGCTATCCGAGATGATGATATAGTTGTTCTTGGCTCGCTTGGGTGGAGAGACTTCGAAAGATTCGTTCTGCTTTCTCTTAGATACAGCGAAGGGCATTGTCATCCGAGGTTCACGACGAAGGAGTGTCTTCTTCTTCTTCTTCTTGGGAGGCATGACGAAGTGTCGTAAGTGATGATATGAAGGAAGGATTCGAATGAGAAATTGAGAAGTCTTGAGATAAACACAAGACACTGCAATAGCATGGAAGTAATTTTGAAGGTACTCGAGGGCGAAGGAATAATTGTGTTGACCTGGTGGGAATTGAAGGTGATTTAGTCTTGAAAAATTAGTTCACGGCTATTGTCTAGTGAGGAAGTGAATCCGGATCTAGCTGAATTAAAAAAAATTGGTGCAAAAGATCGTAAGTTTGCAAGCAAGAATCAATACATATGAGAGATCGAATCGTTAATGTCGAAGATCTATGTAAGTTGTATGAATTCTAAGGTAATTATTAGAATATAAAATATACAGTTCGAGGTATCTGTATGATATAATAGGAAGGCGCATTGGAAGGGGAAAAAAATAAAAAGATCAGCCTCACTCGAGTATCAGCCTTGCCACTCAAAATCTTACCTGCAGGAGCCACAATGATATAACGACTTTGGATTGGTCCAAATTAGGAAACGCCAATAAATGATCAACAAGGCTCGCGAAATGGAATTTTGGAGGGATTGAAAGGCTTGAAGGTTTGAAGTTATTGGTAACAGTAATAGTGATAGTGATAAGAATGAAAATAGAATAGGAATAGGAACAGGAACAGAGAGAAGGGTGTAGTTTTGAGAAGTTCAGATTCAAACGATATTAATCAAGATATTAAATTTGCAAGGGATTAACATGACTTTCGGTAGCCTTTCTGGTTGCAGTGAATTGAGCAGTAGAGAGGTAATATGATATAGAGAAGTTTATTCCCCATATACAGAGCTGTGCAAGTTATAATAGTAGTAGGTATGTAGGTATGTAGGTATGTAGATATGTAGATAGTAGGAAGTTAACGTTGAGGATTCGATTGTTATGCCAAGAAGAGAGAGAGCTCATACTTCCAGACTTGCAAACAAAGAGAACAATCTCAATAAGCATACCTAGGTAGGTATATGTAGGTTACCTGCATAGTATTTTTGCTGTTGCTGTAATTATTATCTGTTCTTCTTTTTGAATCCAACCCCTCCTCGATAGATGGAAAGGTCACAGTGGTTTTCTCTGATGTTGTGGTATATTGTATTGTGTTATAAAGTATATTCATACGAGCTTTGACTCTGGCCCCTCGGTGCCGGAAAAACAATTCGCCTCGCTGCGCTTTCCGAATCGTTTTTCAGGGCACCTCAGGTCCTACGTCGCAGCTCGTCCTCCGGAGGCCTATTGAATATTATATCTTCAGATTTTGTTTTATCGATTGATATAAGAAGTGTACTAATATTGAAGACTAAATATAGTATTGCACGTGAATTTTCAAAAAAAAGTTCGTTGTCGTGCACTGACCATACGTATTTTAAGAGTGTTTTATAATATGAAAGGTTAGATACTCTTATAGAATATATTATAATTTTATGATTCTCGAACCTATCTATTCTACACAATTTGATTTGACTGGATTGGTTTGGATTGAGGTTTGTTTGTTGTGATGCCTAATAAAAAAAAGCAAACGTAAAATATATGATAGCTGACAAAGTTTGTACTTTCAATACCGAGGGGGGGGTCAATATGATCCCAGATAACCGGTTCGTCGGTAATCAATTCATACTTCATACAATCAACAAACCTCGATGTCTCTGTCTCACTTCATACTATTTCATCCCCATCCTCATCCCAATCATCATCTCATCTCACCCCATCCCATCCCCATATTTGATAATGACATCTCCCTCCTTTTCCATTTTAAAGTTTATCTCTATCTTCTATCTTCGTATCTTTCCACCTTCTTCCCTCCACCTTTTCCCCATATGGCATACACGGAGTACCAAAATACCATTATTCAATCCCAAAGTTCCAACAAGACCGGATGTCGCCTCTTCCCTAGGAGTACAGTACGAAATATAGGTGGGTATCTTATGGCATTCCCGGAATCTTCTCCATGATCTTCCTTCCATTTGGGTAGCGTGCTGTACCGGTAAGCCTCATCCGTCGATACTCTGGGCATAACCTTATGTACCTTTCCCATGATCTATCCATAACCTTTAATCACCCTTCCGTCTGGGCAACAAGGACATCAAGGGCAGCAAGGGCAACAACAAAAGAAGCCTTCATCAGTCTGGGCATATGCACCTCATCTTGCATCACCTACAAATCACCTCCGCCAACCAAGCAACCTGTCTTCCATACATTCATCACAAGGATGATTACATTATATGCCACATCTTCTTTTACTTCAAACGAAAGCTTCTAAATCCATCTTTTATACAAGCATGCTCCACCTTCTATTACCCCCTTATCTTTTGGCTTATCTATCTACGGGGGTTTAACTTCATTTTCTTGACCAACCTTCATTTTTAAGAGACCCTCAACGGCCCTTAACGACCCTCAATGATCCCAGAAGAAATCTGGAATTAGAACCTTTTAAGGACCAAAATGGATACCTCGTCTCGACAATCCCCGATTCTATATCGAGACAAACATGAATTGAGGAACGACAAACCAATCATTGACATTCATTACTTTGATATTCCTTAATATCCCATGCCGTTGACATGATTCCATAAAAATCATCCCCATAGATTAACATGGATGAACCTTTCGAAATCAACATAATGCTAACGATCAGTAAGGCAACACGGCACACGGTCTATTTTTCAAATTTCTTATCGAAATATTTCTTCGTTTCATTTTCTTCCCATGAACTTCTAATTTCACGAATATCCTCATCTCGTGGATTATATACTCGTATCTTGCATACGCCTCCGATGAATTGATCATCCGACCTTCTTATCAACAAACCGTCAGCCAAGGACGTTAAAATAGTGCTCAATCTTTCTCTACTTCAATATATATACTGTTTTATATACACTTTATTTTTATTTTTACATATCAATCGTTTATTGTGCGTTCGTCATGGCTTCTACCGATAATACCGAGAAGAAAATCGATGAGCACATTCGAGCTTCAGATTCAACCAACATCGAGAAAGGTGATATCGTTCCACGAGATGAAAACGCTGCTACGAGACACGAAGATCAAACAATCGCCATTCTCGAACTCGTAAAAGCTCAAAATGAGCATCATCCTATGCATTGGTCCGCCTTCAAACGATGGGGAATTGTGGTCATATATTGCTTGTTGCAAACCTTTGTTACTCTTACCAGTACAACATATGTATCTGCCGAGTTCTTAATACAAGAGAAGTTTGGAGGAACTACTCAAGTCGTGACTCTCGGTCAGAGTATGTTCATTATGGGAACAGCGGTCGGTCCTACATTCTTGGGTCCATTATCGTAGGTTGAACACGACATATGGCACATGCTGCGATCATCGTGGTTGTGAACAAGAATCATAACTGAACGTTTACAGTGATCTTGGTGGTCGTAAATGGATTTACGTTGTTAGCATCGCATTCTATGCAGTTTTGAACTTTGTGAGTCATCGCCAAAGAGATCAACAAAATTAATTCTTTTAACACATCTCAGGGAACCGCATATGCCCTCAACCTTCCTATGCTCATCATCTTCATGTTCCTTGCGGGTACAGCTGGTTCTACTGCCCTATCGAATGTTGCTGGAACAATCTCGGATCTCTTTGGAGATATTGATGGTGCTGGACAAGCAATGGCACTTTTCGTCATGAGTAAGAATCAAGAATCATCAAACCTTCATTTCATACATCAGAAGTGCTAATGATGTGTATGTAGCTGCAAACATTGGCCCATCTCTTGGATCACCCGTTGGGGAGTGGATCGCCGATAATGAGGATATGGGTCTCAAATGGATCTTTTTAATCAACGTAATAATCGGCTTTGCATTCTCTATCATCTTGTGTTTCATTCCAGAAACATTACCAAGATTGGTCATTGCAAAAGCAGCTGCAAAGAGTGTAACCGTCGATGAGCAAGAAACTGCCATCTTGACTGGTAGACTCAATGTCCTTCAAGAAATGAAGTTCGTCACAACTATGACATTCAAAATCATGTTCACAGAGCCAGTTGTTTTATTCCTTGGGTTGTACAATGGATTCGCCTACGGTATCCTCTTCTTGTACCTCGATGGAGTATTTGATGTTTTCGTCGTCAATAATGGTCTCACTTACATTGGTGCCGATCTCACATACCTCAATTTCGTCGTCGGAGTAGTCGCCATGTTTTGCTTCGTTCCGGTTCAAACTTGGTTTTATGCTAGAGATCGTAAGAAGCATGGTATTAATCGCCCCGAAGCTCGATTTATCACTTCTTTGGTAACCGTTTGGCTTTTCCCAATAACACTGCTTTGGTTCGCATTCACGTCGGATGGAAGCGTATCCTATTGGTCACCAGTTGTCGCTGGTGGCGTTCTTGGTTTTGCGGATCCATTGTTGTGGCTCAGTATGCTTAATTACATTACTGGTATTTTTCCCCCTTCGTGCTCATCCCTTACATCTCGCTAATTTTTTTCTCCCATTCAGACTCCTATCCCAACGTCGCCGGTGCCGCTATCGCAGCTTTTCTTATTCCATCTTTTGCTCTGGCAGCTGGTCTCGCTCATCTCGGTGTTCTCATGTTCGATAATATGTCGACGAAGTGGGCGATGGCTACGGTTGGTTTCATCAGTATTGGTTTGTGTGTATTGATCTACTTTATCTATTTCTTTGGGGCGAAAGTTAGATCGAGGTCGAGGCTTGCTAGAAGATTTTAAATGGATGCATGATTGAATGGATGGATGGATGGGTGGGTGCATGGATGGGTGTATGTTTATGGGAATCGGGTTGGTCGAGACGTGTATGAGATTTTGCATTGCATTGCATTGCGTGGGATGAATTGGTTAAAAGCTCTGGGAAAGATGTTTTTGTATATTGATTGGATGAGGGTGGTGATGTGTCGATATGTTGATATATTTGTATGTGAATAAACGATGAACGAGGGACGGAATATGAAAAGGAGGAAGGAAATATTGTTGATTATTTTATAATATCTATACCCTATTATATAGCGCGAGAAAATATATTGGAATCTTATTTATATTTCTAGTTTAGTATAGTATAATATACTCGAGTAGTATGAATTTCATTCTTGAATAGGAGATAGGTGGTAAATGATTTGATTTGATGTGATATGATATGATGTGATGTGATGAGATTATTGAATTAGGGCTTGGATTTCGAAGTTGAAGTTGAGGGGAAGAAGTTGAAGGAGAAGATGGGGGGGGGAGATGAGGGGGAAGTGAGGAGGAAGAAAGTGGGGAGGAGAAGGAAGTAAGGAAGAAAAAAAGGAAGAAAGTAAAGAAAGTAAGGAAAGCAAAGAGGAAGAAAGAAAATGAAATTGAAGAAGGTATATTGTTGAAAGTTATAATGCACCTAGGGAACAGTTCGTTGTGGCTCTTTAATTTCTTGATATTTTGTTGTAGAGTTGAAGGATTGAAGAGGAGAGGAGAGTTCTATATGATATATATGTATACTGAATATTATTCATTTGTAAATGGATTACTAGAGAATCCTGAATCTTGAATCTTGAATCTTAATTCTTAATTCTTAATTCTTAATTCTTATTGAGGGATAGAGGAAGGAAGGGAAGAGGGAAAGGGATAGGGATAGGAAGAGGGAAAGGGATGGGGGAGAGGGAGAGGGAGAGGGAGAGGGAGAGGGAGAGAAGGGAGCAGGATGAGGGAAGAGGGATGAGGGAGAGAAGAAAGAGAAAAAGGAGAGAAGGTGATGGATATGGAGATGGAGAGGGAGAGGGAGAGAAGGAGGGAGGAAAAGAGATATAGATATGGATATAGCTCAGCAAGAAGCTTTACCCAAGAATCAAATGATAAAGACTAGAAAGACGCTGAAAGGACATCTCGCAATAGATATGGATATAGAAATACAAATAGAGATAGAAATAGATATAAAGACAAAGATAGAGAGAGATAGAGAGTATACAGATATATATATACTAGTACTAGTATTAGTACTAGTAATTGATTATTATTCTTTTTATGATTATCGAATTCTGACCCGACTTTTGTTACAAGGTGAGATATAGTATAGTGAGATATATATCATTTAGTCTAATCATCGCTTTTTCAATAGAGCAGAGCGACTCTTATAGTTAACTACTATAGGGGTCTATATGAGAATTTAGACATAGAGATGATATTAGTATAGAGGTGATATTATATAACTCAAGCTTAAGTGAGGTAACTCTAAGGTATAATTATAGAAATCCTTAAGTTATATATTGAAACCTTATATTGACTAATCTTGAATCTTATTATTTATAAGATTTCTGATCTAATCGAACTTGAATATATAGTCTTCAGATTCAGATCAGAAGAACTATCTTTAAAGCTTTGAAGATTATACCTGGTGTAGCGTGGCCTGTGTATAGATCCCTATAGTACTTTGCGGTTAGAGTCTCTACGACTCGGAGACGAGGGAACCTCAGAATGAGTGTATATATTGTAGATATACTGAGTAGATCGATTTAGATAGATATAGATACTATTAATTATAGCTTAAATTTAATTTTATTTAATTTGTTTCAATCTAACTTGATTTGATTTAGCTTACTACCAGGCTAATCCAGACATATAAATATAAAACTAACTATACTATACTATACTATACAAATTCAATTTACTCGAGTACACTATACTCTATCAATACAAATACAAGTACTCACTCGTATAATCAAACCTCCAATCCAAGCCCATTCAAAATCCAAATTCTTGCTACTAGCAGTAGTCCTTAACTTGGTTCTCAAATCTTTAATCTCAGGCTCTTAAACTTATTTGAAATGATGGCTAGTAATTACTCGACTCGGAGTAGATTATTAGATAACGAGCTTTGCTTTAGTCCTATTAGTTTTATAAGTCTAATAGAACGAATCTCTATATTCATTCACTTGTATTATATAGCTTATTAGATATTAATTTAAGATTTAATTCACTTTTATTATTAAGATAGACGTAAATGGGATTAATAAAACTAAAATAAGAAATGTGAAGCCCCCACCTGAAAGGCTATCCGGACGATAGAGGGCCCGGGGATAGATTGGATTTTGAAATAAAATATAGAATAGATTCAAGATTTAAATCTTTAAACTTCAATGTAACCAAAAGGGTATAAACATGACTCCAATTGTGTATTTAGAATCTACAAGTGAAGAACTATGTAGGGTGCTAAAAGGAGGACTATATATACAGGTATTTGGGAGCCATAAGGGCTAGGCCCAGAAGAGTGAAAGAGTCCTAGAGATAAGCATCGTACGATGCCTAGGTCTAGAGCTATAGAGCTAGGGCTCTAAGCTGTGAAAGGAAGGTCCAAGAGAGCCATTGTATCATGCTACATATGTAGTATGAACCAGTGGGCGGAAGAGAGCCGTCTGTTCCGTCACAGCTCACATGCTCTATGTAGTATAATAAGACGGTTCTTTTAGACCTTCCTTTCTTAGCCTAGAGCTCTAGATCTAGATATTATATAATACTTATCTCTATTCTCTTCTTTCACTCCTTTAGGCCTAGCCATTAGGGCTACCAAAACCTGTATATATAGTCCTCCTTTTAGCACCCTACATAGCTCTTCACTTGTAGAATTCTAAGTACACGATTGGAGTTCTGATTATACCTTTTTGATCACAACTTGTCACACGCCAATCAGAATCGGGGAATCCAAAGGAATTATGGGGTTTAAAACATATATATTAGAGATTGATTTATTTAGTGAATTACTTTAATACTGTCAAATAAAAGTAATATTCTCAACAAAATCCAGATTAACGGAAGTGCTCAGGATGTGCTTGATATCATTTTCAGCACCGTTTTTCAACCAGGCGGGGCACTTCTTTTGATCCTCTGCAACTCTTTCACAAGTCGTCAAATGTTCTAAAAGTTCACCTACTGTGTAAACCGAAGGCCCTATCATTTTTCCGAAGGGTGTGCTTACCCATCTCCGTGTAGTCTCTGAACCTTCCTCGTAGCTATAAGCCGTAAAGGAAAGACTCACGCTCCCAAACCAAAGACCACGTGAATCATCATCCGGCCACCGAGTGCATCCACTACAATAGTATCCTCCAGAATAAACGCTTCGATTAGGTTGTCCAGGCTCTTTTGATACCAAGGGAATTTGGACAGTTGCCGCATAAGTGATACAACGACGACGTTCATCAGGCACCCAAAACTGCTGCTCCCGAGTTTCTCCTGAAGGTGTATTGGGAGGTTCGTAATATTGGCTTCTTCCATATTTCTCGCGACAGATCTCCATAACCTCTTTAGCGCTAAAGTATTCGATCACCTCCACCCGATCCTTCCACCCCCCCGGTCCGCTCAAACTGCGCTCCTTGATAAAGATAGACGGCAAGCCCTTGGTAGAAGCTGGACCGAACCACTGCCAGGCCTCAAGTTTGCGTATGAAAGCAAACTCCATATTGGTAGCCAAGCAGAAAAAGCAGCACCGACTACCGGTCAAGGGAAAGAAGTAGTGAGCAAAAGTTCCACACGCATCGCAAGACCGTGATGACAAGGCTTGAGATAATTCTCCTAGTGTATTGACATGGCATAAATCCTTGCTTTCGAGTGTCCTTAGAAAAAGTTCGGCATCCGCTCTGATATGCACGTAGCTGTCAACGGAGTCGACGATTTCTCTTCCCGCGTAGCTTGTAAGTCGGAGCATGCCAAGACTGTCGATATCTAAATGTTGGCATACTTCATGTTGAGTCTCAAGTGGTAATATGTCGAGGGCTCCCACCGAGGAAGGTCTGGATAGTATAGATTGCTTGTGTATTTGCTGATATACTGGCGATGGGGGTAAATTCAGGGATTCGACGCCTCCTCCGAACATATCTTTGTCATGTTCGGTTGCGTGATACGAGAGACCCTCAATGATCCGAGATATGTTTTTATCTTTGTGAAAAGAGCTCATAGTTGATGGAAGTTGATGGAAATAAATCAAACTTTTGGAAAAGCACCATCTTCATAAAGGTTGCAGTTGTACGTGGTGTGATTAGGCTCTAGGCATGCCATCTAAGAGATTGGCCCATCATAGCATGTTATAAAGTTAAATGGCTTTTTGATAAACTAACACCTGATTTCATCCCGGCAAACTACGCCCAAGTACACAGTACTTAAACAATATCTCTTGATTTCATCAACTATTCGGAGCAATACTATACATTATAACACCATTCACCTTAAATTCCTCAATAACCTTTTGTCCACCATCTCTTGCTACCATCCAATCCACGAATTCATTCGCCATCGATACATCCCCCCCCCCTCTTCCCAACCAAGATATGCGCCGGATTCAACAATGGATCATCCGCAGCATCCGTACTTGATTTCTATAAAACCAATTAGCTCAAATCAATACACTCTTCGGCAACCGAAACTCGACAATACATACAAAAACACACATTTTCTCTCTAATTCCCTCGTCAATACTCAACCACGTACCCTTATCCGTAATCGTATACTCACCCAAAGCACACGCGGCTCTCAAAGCAGCAAACGGAAACTCCACGTATCGATGATACCAGCTTGAATATGGATGTGCCCATGGAGTTTGACCGATAGCTGTCCAAATGGAAGATTCTTTGATATTCGCGGCTGATTTATCGTATCGGGATAAGAATCGGATAGTTGGATTCTCCACACACGCCATGAATAATTGGGAGAAGAGTTCATAGATTGTTATTAAATCGTCCGTACCATCAAGAGGAAGACTTGCCGGGTTTTCTTTTGGCCCTAGAAGTCGTCAGAGTGTAATTATCCGGGCAGTGTCTGCTCTAATCTAATAGACAGGTAGGTAAGATTACAAAACTCCCAAAATCAAAACCTCAACTCCCCCCCCAAAAAAAACCTACCAACAAGCAACCAATGATCTCTCCAAACATTCTCCCTCCTCTCCGCAATCCCTTGCCTCACCGCCATCTCCTCCGCAACCTCATGATAAGTAATACTACAATCCGCCGCTCTACTCGCTAGATAACTGAAACTCGCCGATGTATCCGATAATAACCATGCTATACTAAATCTTCCACAGGCTGTTTTCTGCATCTGGTGCTCGATAAATGTATTGGCGAGCGCTCGGATTAGTCCCGATTGACCGGCGCCTCCGGTTGCTATGCGGAGGGATATGAGGAGAGGGAGAGGGACAGGGAGAGTGTCTGGATTGGGGTTACCATTTACATTGAGATTGGAACCGCTGTAGATTTCGGCGGGAGCAACGTAGGGCTCGGGAGAGCTGAGGTCGATTTTTATAGAGGCCATTTTTAAACAAGAAGAGAGCTTGGAGGAGATGGACTTGTGATTGTAAATGCGTCTGGATGTTTAGGTAAAGGACGCTGGCAATCATTGGATAAAGAAGACGAATGTGTAATTTAGTTTGGAACATTCAACTCAATTATAGATGAAAGATTAGATAGTGAGGCAAAATTTAGCTAGCTAGCTAGCTACTTGACGTGAAAGTGGCTATTTAACATGTGACTGTTGATGTGATGTGTTTGCGATCATCTGAATTCTAGACTTCAAGAATGATGTATGTGTTTAGTTACCTAGCTACAGTAATGTGGGGGTTAGACGCGGGGTATAATCCACATTAGCCATCAATTGCCTAATTGTCTAATTGGCAAACAACCCCGTAGCACTTGCTCTCCCAGGGATTTCATGCCTAAAGCAATCCAGTAAGAAATAATAGAAATATCACACTGTAACTTCTGAAGATCAGCTCATGTAAGCATTATGTAGTATTCTCAAAACCACCTTTCTCGTCACCTATTTAAAACTTTGAGCTATGCTCCAGATAATGCGGAATGTGCCTCAATAATGCCCTCAACAATAAATAAACCCAGAATTTCACAGAAAACGCCTCCCATAATGCTTTCTCTAATGATCCATCAATGCCCTGTGACAATTCACCCACATTCTTGACTTTGTTCCCTCAACCCTTTGATCGACCGCGTAGTATCTAATTCACTGTTTCCTTTCCCTTTCGAACTTGACCATCTCAATTTTGCTCCCCGAAAAAATACTATCAGTCTTCGGTGCTACGTTCAAGGTTGATACCCCGTGGAAACTCATCACGTTTCCACCCGATGTCGATATGATTAATAGTAACAGAAAGATCGCCAAGCCCATGCGCTTGTCTCGAAGCAAGATACTCATCGATTGCCCCATATGAAATGAGCTTGGCAGGCTCCCACGATGGATCCCATTCTCCTTCCCAATCAACAAAATACCACAGAATTTGCCGATCGTGATTTTCATTCCATTCATACTTATGATCTAATATAGATTTCACAGCCCACACTGGTGGCTCGTTGTCATAAGCTTCCCAAAATATTCATTTTTGCTTTCATTTCCGCCTTCGTCTACATCTTCTTTCCCCTCCTTAACTTCATCTGGGAAGGAATCGGGTTGTCGACTTCTGCTTCGGGAGTTTCGGAGATTGAACACATTATTTCCGCGTCGCGCAGCTGGGCTTGAAACGAAGCTTGGAGCACGATTCTTCATGGTTAATGCAGTCCCCCTTTTCGAAGACCCTTCTTTATAATCGGCATCTAAGTAGTCATCGGGATCCTTGCCAAGTCTTCGGTTTTTGTTTTGAGATTTCCCACTTGACTCTACTTCTCGTCCCAATAATGAGGAAGGTTTGCGTTTGAGACTAGATGCAAGCTGATCATGTCGACTCGCTTCCCCCTTCTTCGGAGTAGGGCTTTTGGTACCGAAATCTTTAAAGTAATCGTGTATTTTTGGCTGGGGCCTCTGAGTTGTGCCGTGGGATGCACGATCAGTGGGCTGTTTACCATTTTCCACTGATGAAATAGGTAGATGCTGAAGGCTTGATGAAAATTGGTTGTGAATACTCGAGCTCACATCCTTCCTTATGCTCTTATTTTCGTTGTAAGAATCGATGTTGGCTTTACTGTATGGATATGCGTCCACGCTCATGCCTGGGAGAATTGGAGCTCGTTGGGAACGATTGTGGGGTGACTTTCTGTAATGCTTGTTTTTCTGGGGTGACTGTACAGGAGTTTTGTTGATGTGATATTGACTTGAAGCATTCATGACCGGACTCGAAGTTTTAGGGACGATAGGTGAGTTCATGACAGAGCTAGATAGCTGATTTACCTGTGTGTTGAGTTGAAGATCCAAGGCAAGATCGGTATCATCATCTTCCTCCTCCTCCTCGTCCTCCTCACTTTCCGAATCGGGGATTGCATGCTCCAACATTGCTCTTGGTGCTGTAGAGAATGATTGTGATAGAGAAGGTTGGGATAATGATGGCTGAGATAAAGAGGGTTGATGATGATGTGAGGAACTAGGTAAAGTGACATGAACTTCCACCTCTTTTCGAGGTCGTCCTGGTCGACGTTTTCCACCTGGTAGATCGGGTAATGGTTTAGGCACTGGCTTGAGTAAACTCGCCATAGACTTAGGAGGCCTGCCTCTCTTCTTCGGCATCCCCAAAGCATGATACTGTTCGGCATTATCTCCCTTAAGAACATCACGTGACAAACCCGCCCTTTTTAATTCTCGCAATACTCTTGCTCTCTCTGCTACTTTCAAACGTGGCTGAAGTTCTTCGATGGCGCGTTTCTCTTCTGCAGTGCTTCGTTCATGCTCCCAATTTTCCAAAGAATATTCAGAAACATAATTGCGAATATTGTTTGGGTGTATAACAAGTTGATTATGTGGCTCTTTTTCGTAGCCCACCAAGAAGTGGCTAGGGTCCTTCCGCTTTGGATATGGAAAATAATCGAGAATAATTCCATTTAATTTGTGAGGAGGAATGAGTGAAATGGTCTGAAGAGGTGGTCCGCTATTTGATTTATAGATCGGTCTTTCGACTACTCTGAAGTCAAAGGCCAATATTGATTTTGATAAATTAGTATCGTTCCCGGTGAAGTCTGAACTATTTTCTGAAGCCATTAGGAATCTCATGATAGATCGATTGAAGTCAATATTCTCAAGATTCGACTCTTTCGTCCTCAAGAGGAAAATTGATTTTGATAAATAAACGGAAATCGCGTTCAAGTTGAATAAAATTGAAGTTGAGATTGATTTAGAGATGAGATTAAATTAAGACAAATTAGATTTAACGAATTAAAGAGTTATTTCTTTCTCTATTGAATAAATAATCGAATATTAAGATGAAAGGATTGAAAATATATTAAGAATGTTTATAAAGAATCTTATTTGAGAACTAATAGTCTTTTTTTAATATAAAACGAATATTTCAAGAGTTCTATTGAGATTTTATACTTTTAAAGATTCTTTAAGATTCGTTTAGATTCTATTTAAAGATATTTTTAGAAATATTTTTAGAGATTCCTTTGATTCTTCTAGAATATTTATAGACTAAGACTATTTATTCACTTTATAAAAAATGAAAATCGATAAAATATATAGAGATTATCTAAAAATAATTAATTTATTCTCTCTATTAACGAGATTGTTTTTAAAAGAAAGAGAGTTATATTTCTATTAATAATCTCAAAAAACCTATAAGTTTTATATATAAAACTCTTAAGTATAATAATAGTATTTTAATAATTAATAAAAGAGATACATCTACACGTATCTACCTCTATCTGCATCTACCCACACCTACACACCTACCCCTACCTACATCTCTTTGATTATTCTCAAAGAACTTTTATAATTATCGATTTTTCAGAACTTGTAATAGAAATGATATCTTTATTAATCGAAACAAAAATCATTTGAAAATCTATTCATAAGATAAGTTACTAAAGTGAATATTGAGATCAAAGCTCTGCACACACTAGCTCAGAACCCGTAAATAAACCCGCCGCCCTAAGAAAAATAAATAACCTGTTTTGTTCAAACCCATCCATCAATAATATCAAATCAAATACCAGGATCAACAAGCTCTCAGAGAACATCTTTTTTTTTCGTCATTACACCTAACATCCCTAGAAATTTGCAACCACTCCTCTCTTAATCAAAATGCTGTATTCGGCGCCGACATTGAGAACAGCAGCTGCTAGCTGCCGCATACAATCATCAATCCTCACATCATGCACTTATCAAACAACCTCATCACCCACCCCTCTTCACACACCCAATACCGGTAGCGCAAACCCAACCCGAAACTCCAGCTCCAGCTCAAGCTCAAGCAGCTCGCGACCTCGGATTGTCGTTCCGCTCTACAAACGCAATGTCACATATACCCCCAGCGCATCCACTATCCGCTGCTCCTCCACCGATCGCGCATCATCTCCCTCATCTCGCACCTCCACCTCCACCTCTACTGCACCCAGTACCACCGACACCGACACCGAAGTCCTAAACTGGAATACATATTTCAAGCTACGACGAACTCGTCGATGGTTCCAACTTGGGTCTTCTATCGGAACGGGCTTTGGTGGATTCGCTATTGGCGCACAGATACTGACACATGCCGATATGGATGCGCTTGTGGGACAGATCCCACTGGATCCGTTTATTACGTTGGGATTAGTGACGTTTGCGTGTGGAGGAGCGGGATGGTTGACGGGACCGATATTGGGGACCGCGGCGTTTAATGTCAAGAATAGGAAGTTTAGGGCGCAGATGGATGTTAAGGAGAAGGAGTTTTATGCGAGGGTTAAGAAGTATAGGGTGGATCCTAGTGCGAGTTCGATGGCGAATCCGGTGCCTGGTGAGTTTTGGGTTTTCTTTAAATTTGTTGGAAGAGGGAGGTGGAGATGCGAAGGATGTGGGCTAATTGATTTTCCTTAGATTATTACGGCGAGAAAGTCTCGAGCGTGGCGGGATATAGGCAATGGTTGAAGGATCAACGAGCTTTCAACAGGAAACGACAGACATATGTGTAAAAATCAAACAGGAACGGAATGGAAAATGGTAGAAGGAATGGTTGCTTGTAATCGAAGACATATTTTCTATGGCTAGCAAGGGCATAGCCATCAGCAGGCAATGTACGAATTGGCGTTCATCGAGCCACTCCTTAGTGTATCACATTGGACACTTCCAGCACACAAATACCAGAACCAAAATATCTCATCACAGTTTCCATATCCAGAATCTTGATTTTGCCATCGCTAGTCTAGTATTCCGGCCAAGAATCATCTACTTGTTCTTTCCAAGATCTTAGACCCCCCTTAATATCTCCAATGAATCTGTCGCCTTTTAGATCCAGTCCCATTTCCTTCATTTTTCTCGTTGCCAACTGAGAGTCATTACCAAGTCTACAAACGATATATATCGGAGTTTTCGGGTGCAGATTATTGGTGAGCCATGATAGCGGGGAATCCTCATCCTTTTTATTTCCTTGTAATGACGAGAACGGTATATTATGAGACCCCTCAATATTGCATATATCGAATTGCACCTTCTCCCGAACATCAATCAACAAGTGATCTTTTTCTTTCTTCCTTGTCGATTCCTCGTACTCTCTCGCTTCGATTCTCTCTTCGTTGCTCAATAATGTGACTGGATTTGTGATACCGCAGAATAAGACATAATCCATAGAACCGGACTTTAACTGCTCGAGTGACAATTGAGCTTCTTCTCCACAGGCGAAACAATTCGATCTTCTACCTCTCAATCGAACATTTCTAAATGGCGATGTTCCATTTGTAGAGAATAACAACATGGTAGTCGGATTCGTCGTAGGATTCGTCTTAGACGTAGGATTTATATTGCCATTTTCACCAACCGCATCCAATTTTCCAGATGCAATGAGTTTTACCGCCTCCAAAGCTTGTAAAACACCCATGACACCCACCACAGGCCCGATAATACCTCCATCGCCACAGCTAGTTACCGCTTCTGGCGGCGGCGGTTTGGGAAAGACACAGCGGTAACAGGGACCACCCGAGAGATCACCAGGAGGCAGCGCGGGATTGTTCAATACGATTAGTTGACCATCTGTTCGGAGTGCGGAGGCGGAGACCAGGGGTTTTTGGAGAAGAACACAGATATCTGATATGAGATAGCGGGATGTGGGATGATCGGTACAATCGAGGACGAGATCATAATCTTTGACTATATCCTGTGCATTTTGGGGCGTGAGATGCGTTTCGTAGATATTGGTCTTTACATTTGAATTCAGACTATGGTTCGTCAATACGAATACTCATTATATAATATGTTGGGTGAGGAAAGGATACGCACCCGGATACATATTGAGCAATACTAACAGCTTTATTGACCCCCACTTTATCCGTACGATGCAATATCTGACGATGCAAATTCGATTCTTCTATAATATCCCCATCGACAATCCCAATAGTTCCCACTCCTGCGCCGGCAATATATGCAGCAGCCGGACAACCCAAACCTCCAGCTCCAACTAGGAGAACGGAGGCGGATCTCAATCGTAATTGTCCTTGAAGTATAATCAGCAAAATATTCACAAGATAGGAATATTTCTCGGAAGAGATGATCACTAACCTTGGATGCCAATATCAGGTACAATCATCTGTCTTCCATATCGTTTGTATTCCTCCAAACTCATAGGCCATTTACTCTGATCATTCGTCACGAGACCATCTTTTTCTTTTTCTGAAGAGGCGTTTATCCCTATAGTTTCTGGGCCATCGGTCTTTTCTTCAATATTCAAAAGTTGTAATTTTAGACAAGCAAGCTCAGTCTCAGTCTCAGCTATTTGAAGACGTAAAGCATTCGCTTTTTCGTCTGCGGAATCCATCTTGAATTTTGATGATGTTTGGAATTTTTGGTGTTGAAGGTTAGTTAGGAATTATGAAAGTTCGCTTCTTCATAAAAATATACGAGTTCTAGGACTACAGTACATACTTTTTTATTCGCTAATGATTTAGACCTTTAAGATATCAATTGCACTGGTGAACATTTTTACACCAAGGCCTTACATAAACACCTATTTTTCAATTTATTGCCTCTTGAAATATTTGAAGAGACAATCATATAACAATCATGGTATAGTGAAATATTATATCATTTATTTCGTGATCGCACAACTAACAGTCTTCACAGGCGCCCACCATACCCAAAAAGCGAAATTCTATCCGCGCGAAAGCTTCTCAAGTAGGCCCAGGTGTCCACGTTCCTCCTCCACTCCGCGAAGGCGCCGTCATATCTGATTCATTCATCGATTCCAAAAAAGACAAACGAATCATCAAACATTCCGCCTTCGTCAGTCGTATCGAAAAAGTTAATTCCACACCTCTCAAGCGCAGGCGACCAAATAAGAAATTGGTGACGACATTAGAGAGTCTCGCAGATGCATTACCTGATTTTGAGGGCGAGGGTCTGGAGAAAATTAGCAGAGGGGAGAGTGGGAAGATTAAGCAAAAGAGTTTGAAGAGTCGACCTGGAGCGACGAAAAAGAGAGAGAAGTTGGAGGCGATGGAGAGAGAGAGATTCGGAAAGAATATGGCGCAATTGGCTGGTGTGGCGGAAGAGAAACCAACGGATGCTACTGCTGTGAATGGTCAAGAGATACCAGCTGCTTCGGGGACGGCGAGTAGATGGGCTGCGTTAAGGGGATTTATTTCACAGACGTTGGAACAGAAGGAGGAGTTCAAGAAATCATAAAGGAAGTCATGATATTTTTTATTTTTTTTCCAAAGGATATATTTTCTGTTTTGAGATACCCAATTACCTACCACAAGTATGGTACGTCTTATTATTTTACTTACTACCAATGTACGGAGTACAAGCTTTTTTTCATATGAAAGAATACCGACGGACACATTTCATGCAGTTTGCAATTGGCAGAGTAATACTATGTATCATTCGAGTGGGTGAAAAAAGTTCGGGATATTCATGAATCGCGTACGAGTATTATTACGCAGATGATGATGCGAATCTGCCGAAGCTGCTACCCAAATATTGGCATACAACCAATCTTCTACACCACCACTACCACTCGAGTAGATGGTGGAAACTACAACCCAAAACTCTCATTGATTGAGCCATCCATCATCACGTGAAATAAACGCCCCACCATTCCTTCTGACGTCACTCTATATACAAGAAGTACTTCACCTCAATGCTCTATTCCTCCTTCATATTCATATTCTTCACACTCAATTCGAACATCCAACCATTCCAACCATTCCAACCATTCCAACCAACCCAATCATCACCATGACCATATCTTCCTCATCCCTCCTCCAAATCCCCGCCTCATTCGCCAGCGTCTCCCTCGGCACCCCCTCAACCCCCCTCTCCTCAAAGCTAAGCGCCATCTCCTCCTCCGGCTTCACCTCCATCGAGCTCGGATTTCCAGACCTCCTCTCCTTCACCCGCACCTATCACAATAACCAAGCCATCCCTTCAACCGATTACGATTCTCTCTGCATCGCCGGCATCGAAGTGCACAAGCTATGTCTGCAGCACAATCTCGGAATCATGATGCTGCAGCCCTTTTCGAATTTTGAAGGGTGGCCCGAGGGCTCGGAGGAGAGGAAAGATGCGTTTGAGAGGGCTAGGGGTTGGATTCGTATTATGGGGGCTGTGGGTACGGATATGTTGCAAGTGGGGAGTTCGGATTCCGAGGGGATATCGAGTGATTTTAATGTGCTGGCGAAGGATTTGGGGGAATTGGCGGATATGCTGGCGGTGCATGGGTATCGTCTTGCATATGAGAATTGGTAATTATTCTCCTCTCCCTTTTTCTCACCCCACTCCACTCCACTTCACCCCATCCCTCCACCTATCCCTCCACCCTTCCTTACACGCCCAACCCAAATCCCCTCTGACATCACCCCCAACCCCTAGGTGCTGGGCCACCCACGCTCCCACCTGGAAATCCGTCTGGGAAATCGTACAACTAGCCAACCGCCCTAACATGGGTCTCTGCCTCGACACATTCCAAACCTCTGGCAGCGAATACGCCGACCCAAGCACTCCCTCCGGACTCATCTCACACCTCGGTTCTCAAGCCAAACTACACATGAATTTCACCCAATCACTCCAATCACTAACTTCTAGCATCCCCCCCGAGAAAATATACGTATTACAAATATCCGACGCATATAAACCTCTCCCTCTCCCTAACTCCCCCCCCACAGCCCATCACCAGATCCCAATGGTCACACGATTACCGACCGTACCCCTTCAACAATGGCTATTTACCCGTAACAGAAGTTGCGCGTGCGGTGCTAGGAACGGGGTTTCGGGGTTGGTTTAGCATGGAGGTTTTTGATGGGGGAGCGGATGGGAAGTGGAGGGATGTACTGAGGGAGAAGGAGGAGTTGGAGGGGTTTTGTAGGGGCGCGATGGAGGCGCATATGAGGTTGTTGGCGGAATGTGCGGGGTTGGGGGGGAGGGGGAGTGTGGGGAGGAGGGTTTTGGGGTAGGTTGTTGGGGTTGAAGGGGTGAGAGGGGAGGAGGGGTATGTATGTATATATGTATATAGTGATGAAAAATAGTATATATTATATTATACGAGCTTTGAGTCCGGCCGCTCGGGCCAGGCAATAATACTACTCGCCTATAGCTCGTAGCTATTATTGCTATCGGCTGTTCACGACCTCCCTCGCAGCTTGTGCTGTGCAGCTGTAGATATATAGGCTCTATTTAAATATGAATTTTGAAGTTATTCGGATTTTTTCAGATTTTTGAAAGGGTAGTCTGTATTGGATTCCGAACTAAAATGTAGGGTATATTCAAGCTCTAAGCAACGAAATTTGAATTCTTTTGAAATATGAATATGAATATAAGTCTGAATCTGAATCTGAATCTGAATCTGATATAATCAAGATGATATAGATAATAATAAACTAAGAACAGATTAAAAGCGTTTACACTCTCTTCTATCCTCGCCTTCAGCTTAGAGAGAGGCAACACTGCAATTGCTGGATTTGAAACTATATAAAAATAATAAATCTATATTAGATATCTTTTTCCCAAAATTTATAAACCACTGGAATCATCTTTATCTCCAATAATCCTTATCCTTTTATATATTTTTCAACTACTATCAGAACTCTAATTTGTCCAGGTTTAAGCTCTGCCTTTCCAGCTATAGCTATCCATACCTTCAATTTCCATTCCACAACTCTATATATAATTGGTGCTTATAGATCTCCCTGTTCCTTTTTCTCCATTTTCCTCTCCCTTTTATGCCTAATCTTCAAAGCTTTCTTATTGATAATATAACAGGTAATGTAAGTGAGATATCGATCGAATTCGAATTCAATCTCAGGCTTCAATTGGATATAATTGAAGCAATATATATCGTCTTTTGGAGAAAAGGGATTTGATGATTCAATAATATATTATTAGTATAAACGTTTTCTAGGAACTCTCTAAAGATTGAACTTACCTTTTGCTACCTACTCTCTTTGCCATTATTCTTGCTTTCCTTTCCTATCTTTCCCTTGTTCTCTCTTTTTGATATTGTTTATATATTGTATAAGAAAAGGGTCTTTGCCTTAGATCATTTAAAGAATATTCTTGAAGATCCCTAAAAGATCGACATTTAGAACAGCACAAACAGTTTTTGAAGATTTTATCGATATCTGGAGAAGGATTGTAACGATTTATTATTTCATTTAAATGTCCATTCCAAAGCCGAAGGGGATCTTTAATCTATATCTTAGAGGGTATTTCAGTTAAAGGGGATACTTTGGTGGAAGATTCCATATTGAATAGAGGTTGAATATTGGGATTGAAGTTGAAAGGTTGAAATTGAAAGGTTGAAATGGTTATTTATATCACATACTATAATATATATTAATTCTACACTATATGACAGTGTCAAATGTTGCTTAAGATGTTTTTTAAAATATGTATGTTAGTGATTATATACATCGATCAACAATCAACACCCTCATCCTCATCCTCAAAGAACTCCCAGCACCAAAAGAATCTCCACTCTACTCTACTCTACTCAACACAACACCTACAATATCACCCTACATCACATCACATACCATTAAACCACCTTACAATACAATACAATACGTCCTATCCCATCACACCTAAGAAATCCCTCCCAATAATCAATCATCAATCATATCATATCATATCATATCACAGTCCAGCCCCTAGGACCTAGGTTAACTATTATCTCTCCTTTATCACCTCACCTCACCTCTCCTCTCCTCTCCTCTCCTCTCCTTCACACTTCTACACTTCTACACTCCAAAACATTTATTTCCATTCCATTAATATCACACATATCACATCACATATCATACACATATCACCGAACTCTATCTCGCTTCGCCTGTTACCACATAGCATAGCATAGCATAGCATAGCAGAAAGAAGCAACTAGTAATCATAGTAATCATAATCATAGTAAAAGTCTCGCCCTTTATCTTTATACAAGCCATGCCATCCAAGCCATACCATGCCATGTCATGCCATGCCGCACTAATAATATTGTATGCCCATACCATCGATCTTCATCTTCATGCTCCCATTATTAAGTTTCCAAAGCCACATTCCTTTTTGCCACAATGCACAATGTATCTTTGTGTAGGATTAGAATAAGAATAAGATGTAATCATCATTCATCATCTCATCTCTCTTGTGCTCGTATCGTTCATTCATTCGTTCCAAATCATAATACCGCCCCGCAACGTAACGCCTGATGAATTCTTGTGTTCATGTATATCTCAAGTTCATGCCCATGCCCATGCCCATGCTCATGCTCATGCTCATGCTCATGAATCAATTCGTGGAGGACTTCGGTTATTTCTCTGGAAAGGGGATGAGCTGCGACTTTCGTCGTGTCTGTTTCATATAATGTTAGATGAATCTTTTGCAACTGAAGACCGAAATTTGCAGAAATCCCCGGAAAAGGTCCAAAAGGAAAACTTACGATCTCCTCCTCTCCCCCTCTCTTCTATAACCCTCAATAATCTTCAACATTTCCTTCCTCGCTCCCGCTGCATCTAGCAACTTCCCCCCCATACTCATACTAACCTTTTCCTTTGCATTTGCGCTCAATAATCTCTTCAACAGTAAATGGCGCATAATGACGCACACATAAATCCCACAATCGCTTCCATTTTCCTGCTGCGGCGTATCCTGCAGATTCAAAAAACTCAACGGTCGATTCAACAAAACGCTCATTTTGCGCGTCGTCAAGATTCCCTCTTGTACATTTGATCCCGAGAGCGAATCATAGTGGAAGGCGACACCGTCGATGACAGAGATAAGGAGCAGAGACCAGTGGGATCCGCCTTCTGCTTCGGTGAGATTGCGATTGTCGTTTACGGGTAAGAATATGTGTGTTGTGCGGGTGAAGTTTGGGAGGGCTGTGCGGAGTGCTAGGGGATCGGGTTGCGTCATGAGCATGAAGGCCATGGAGGGACGAAGGAGGACGATGTGGGAGGAGGGGTATTTTTTGAGGTATTCGTTTTCGAGATATCTATTTTGGAGGGGTTCTTTAATGCTAGTTCTTGTAGAATATCTATTTGCGAATTTGAGGAAGTGTTACGTACTCTTGCCAGAAGGCTATTGTCTGTTGGAAAACTCGTCAGTGAGTGTTTTGGAGAGAGGGATAGAGGATAATGTACATTATCCGTGAGCCAGTCATTCCTCAACGTATCGACATCTTCTCTCGTCACTGTTATTGCCATAATTTAGTCTGTTGGTTCATTTTGTCTGCTTGAATTATCGAATGTGCAAAACCTACATCTACAATCATAATCTAGGTATTGCATGTTAGCACCATGCCTCGCCATGTCCGCAGAGATGCGAAGCGTCTTGTGGGTAGGGAAAGAGAAAACTCACAACTTAGATATGGATCTTCTGGAAGAAGCTGCGATTTCATTCGTGTCAGTCATAAGTTTGCGCAGGTTTGCGAAGAGGCCTTTCGCTCGTATGACCAATTAATAAGCAAAGTTCACTTGGGTATGATACGCACCGTTTCACCGAAATGTTTGGATACTCTACCACCAAATGGGTGGAAGCCTCCTTGTGGCATCTCTCTCTCTCTCTCTCTCTCCTTCTAGTATATGTACGTTTCTATATTTGCTCTCTACTTCAAATGCAGGTGGTCGGTCGTATAGTTGTCTACTATCGGATGTGAAGAGTTTTTAGGATTTGGAACGCAGGGAAACCAGATTTCTTCGGGTTATTCGAGGAGATTGTTTAAGAGTGGAATAGACGGTAGGTAATGAATGATTTGAGTACAATATAACAATAGAAGAGACCAGAGAGTTTGTATCAATAGTTTTTGAATGAATGTAGTATTGTGACTCAGAGATTCCGTGGTAGTGATTTGTTGGTAGTGATTTGTTGTTATTGTTGTTGTAATAAAATGTTTCTGGAATCTGGGTTGCTGCGGGCAAGTTGAAGTGGGGAAGTGGAGGGAAGTGGAGGAAGTGGGGTCAGTCAATCGACATGGGCTCATTATTTATCGGGGTTTGGCTTTGCCAAGGACTTCTACACAAGTACAAAAATACAAAAGTACAAAACTAAAAACCAAATTGTTATTCTTATATAAAAGCTACCTATACAATTATGATACATTACGAATATTGACGTGACATTTAGTCGGTCATTATTCTATTATATTCCCCAGCTCATAAGGTTAACCTTCATTCGCGCAATCGAAAATTAAGAAAGAGCAATTGAAGCCCAACCAACAACATAGCATCTATTTACAAATATATCATAACTTCCTATCGTCTCCAGTATCAGTTCCAACGGCAAATAAAGCAACATATCACTGTACTATGACTCCGATCTGTGTCTTCCTCCCTTCATCTTTTTAAGGATGGCTTCTTGTCTCTCTTGCCATTCTCTATTGGAATCACCCATGGGACTACTTTTCATATCCTTCTCAGTCTGCGTCATGACCTTGCTGGCTTCAGAATACATTTGTGTCAATTCTTTCTTCTTATTCTCCATTTTCTCACGGATCGTCAGCTTTTCTAGATCTCGTTTGCCAGCCAAACCTTCGAGCATACTATTGGCGTTGTCGTTATATTGACGCACGATCAGCTTCGATGCATCTTCTTCATTGGCCAATCTAATCACTAATTCCTGGGTAATTGTCAGCTATCTAAATCATTAAAATCGAACCATAGAGTGAGACTTACATCGGCAATCTTATGAACCGTATCTGCATATTTCTTATAGTGTGGTCGAACGGCCAATGTCCATTGACTGTGGGGAGATAATTCTTGCGTTGGAGTATTTGAGGAATCATCCGATCGAAATGATGAATTGCTTGTCAACTCGCTTGGTGAAGTCAGCTCTCCAGTGGTGTGTAGATCCTCGATCCCAACTAGAGTTTTGTCAGGATCATTGAAACGAACATTTGAGTTTGAGCCTCCATCAGCCTTGCTGTTTGAATCAGTCTGCCCTGCGCGTAACTGTTCTGGAAACCCGCTCGACTTTGGGTGGACATCCTCGACAAATGGATCTGGCAATGCTTTTTCTTCTTTTATGTTTTCCATGGTCAAAACGTCTTCATAAGTTCCATGCTGAGTTTTTGTATGCGGAACATATCGAATAGGTGATTCTCCTGGGGGCGCAGGACGTGCTTTTGGGATGCTCACCACTTTGACACGCGGGGCAAAAGTCTCGGGGGTATTCTGAACGTCAGGTTCAGAAGATGCTGCAGTAATCGTAGATATCCTCGCCGTAAAGTCTAGTACCCGAGGCGCCAGCCGGCCGAATTCTGACGCCAGTGGACTTTGCTGAAGTGTGAGACTCTGGCCAATAGACGGCATAGTGTGTTGTGCAAGTGGACTGCCAAATGCATTGACTCGAGACACTTGTGAGCTTGATTTATAGATTATAGGAGCTGTACTATTGCTGTCACTTTCTAACCGCGCCGACGCAAATGTATGCGATGCAGAGTCCCGTGGACTAACACTCTGACGCTTCTTGGGTGGACTTTGGGAAACGAATATACTTGTTTCGTCCTGGAAATCAATATAATCATGCCTTCGCTTCTTCTGTACTGCGTCATGAGGGTCTCTCTTTGCCAATTTGGAAGTAGTGACAGGTAGCTCGGGATCTTGTTCCAGAACAGGTTTCGATGTGCTGGAAGAACCCTGGTTTTGGGCACCCTTGGAACCAAAATGTATCAAGTTTGGCTTGCGGATGCTCCGATCATCTAGTAAAGCTTGATTCTTGCTAGCTGAGCCTTCGGGTAATATCTTGGTCTGCGGGCGAGGACCAGGTCTCGAGAATGGTGGATTCTCTGAAATATTGGTCGCAATTGATCGACGACGCTTAGATGGCGCAGCAACCTCTGTTGCGACCTTTCGCTTCTTCTCTTCGACTATAATTACATCAACTACATTAGGTAGTGGTAAAGTTGGGCGAGAGCTTTTTGGATTGGGTTGATGGATATCAAAAGTGATAGTGTTGGCGGTATCCGGCTTGTGGATACTTTCCTGCTTGGAGTCATTCGAAGATATGTCGACAGGATGGCTGTGGGTTCCAATGGCCGAGTTGACTCTGGTTTTGACTGGCAGAGGTTCATTCTCGTTCTCAACAGCGCTGACAAAGTGCTTCGTGTTTAATACCTCTTTGACGCCATCCGTCTTTCCGACCTTCTGATTCTCCTTCACCTCGATCTCGCAGGAAATTACCACTGCTTCAATTTGTTGCGCTTCGGATTTGGTGGTACTTTCTTCCTCTAATTGTGGGCCTTGATCATTTTCATCTTCGAAGTGGTGACTATCATCATCCTCGACGCTTTGAACTGGTGCGTTCGGAATTTCCTTGTCAATCACAGCTGAAACGCTCGGTTTGAGCTTTCCTAACTTTGGCGGTGGCACACGTGGAATGGGACCCTTCTTGACTAGACTCTTCCTCAAAGCCTTAGTGCGAGTTGTCTTATTATCTCCCATTGAATCATCACTCAAGAGACCACCCAATTGGCTGGCAAAGTGCATCGCGGCAGCTTTTCGGAAAGGCTCGTTAGATGTTTCTAGACTGTAGCTTTGTTGTTTTTCTGATGCCGGAGGACTGGCAGTGTACAAATCATCAATCCTGAAAGGGTCATCCGGAGCAAAATTGCTACCTACCAAGCCTGATTCCTGAGCGTCTTGCTTCGGAAGATCCAATACTTTCTCACCTTTCTCCAAGCTCGGTTGAAGTAATGGGTCTGACCTAGCCTCCGATATAGCATACTCTGCTGGATGTTCCACAGTCTTACGCTTTCGCGAAACATTGGGCTGCGCTGGTCCACTGTCTCTTACATCGGAGAAATCGTCTTCAATGTCCTCTAGGTCATTGATTTTGCTCATGTTTACCTTGGCTTGAGTTGCAGCAGCTCTCTGGCTACTCCTCTTGGCGATCACAGGTTCCTCGACTTCCACTGGAGTAGAATTAAGTTTCTGGTGGGTCTTTGCATTCTTTCCCTTGCCTCTGCCATTTGATTTTCCTTTCGTTTGTGACCCACCAACTTTGTTTTTCACTCCCTTTGTAGTATGCCGGGCCTTTACGATTGTTGTTCGATCCTCTTCGTTTGTAGGCAAATCATAAATGCTTGTTGTCTTGGCTGGCGCTGTTTTTTGAGCAGACCCATCCTTGCCCTTCGAAATCGTAGTTGTCTTTGCCAGTACGCTTGTTCGAGTGAAGTCCACTTGAGAAGATTCCACCTTGCCCTTTGAAACTGCGATCGGTGGCTTTGGTTTTATCGCATATTTCTTAAGCTGCTTTTTTGCATGTACATCGGTATTCTGGTTCGGTTGTGAATGTTCAGCTTCAGAAGTACTTGGCTGTGTATTTGGCATACTCGCAGATACGCTGCCTTTGATCGTGGCGGTCTTGGCAGTTGTTCCATTGTTTGTTGGCAAACCTTTGCTGATCGGCTTGGGTTGAGAAATTTGAGAGCGCGCCTTGCCCACCTGCATTGCAGGAAGTGCCTGTCCATTGGCTTTCAAAACTTGATCGTCTGGCTCTACAGCCTCGTCGGACGATGGCAAAATTCCTTGGTGAGCAGGCAATGTAGGCGAATCGCTGAAGTTTGCGACGTCTCCATACTCAGGTGAACTTGGGTTGTTCGCGACATCTTTTCGATTACGGTTTTGCTGGGACTTCTCCAATTCACGAAGCGCTTGTGGTGATATGTTGTCGTCTGCTTGAATTCGAAGAAGCTCGTTCTGGACCTCGCTTTCGAGCTGAAAATCTGTGTTTGACTCTGCATCATCGGATGACGATGACAATGGGGCAGACCCTGTTTGTTGATATTGGTTTCCTTCTAACGGTCTGTCGCGACTCTCGGCTTTTGGTGAACTTCCTTTCCCTTGGATCAATATGTCATCTTCGGCTTGAGAGACTTGAACTCTCTCCTTTGGAAATTCTGCATTTGGACATTGATCGCGAATATCATTCATCAGCTCGACGATGTCTGATGTTATCGTCAAGCATAGTTGCTGTAGGATGGTAGGCATAGAGTTCAAATAACAGGGTATCTCCGGGTTGTCCTTGATAACGATAATGACACTGTAGACATTATTTTCATCGATCATAGTTGAGCTATCGCTGACTGAGACTCGGTATATGGAGCTGCACGGTACTTGTAGCATTTGATCCAAATCCTTTCCAGTAGAGGTTGTCAACAGGAGGACAAATCCGCCTTCCAAAACCATTTCAGTGTTTATGCCTGCTGTTCCAAGTCTGAATGGTGGTGTAGCCACGACACCATGACTGAAATAGAGCATATGTGATGGCCTAATTAAAATTAGCTGTTAGTTTACAAATTATCGTACATATATTGACACTTACGATTGGCTTGGATTTTCAGACCAATTATTGTCCACCCACTGCTGGAATAGTGTTTTCCATCCATATTGACCCTGTGACTCAGTTGGGAAATCCTCGTAAATCTTTTTGTTAGTCCGTACAGGCCAAAGTTCTTCGGGGAGAATATCCGAGTTGAGTAGGGCACTGATAAGCTGGCCGCAGATTAATCTTATTATCTCGTTTCCTTCACTGAGAATCAAGGGACCAATGCCGCGTCTTGTTGAATAAGTCAGCTCAGATGTGAGGTGTGCGATGGGAAGCTGCTCACCTAATGTCTTCGGGTGTGTGCTGGAATTGCTCGGAGACCGCTTCTGGGCCCCTCAAAATCAATTGCATGATGATACCAACCTTGCAAATATGTTAGCACACTTCCATAGCTGTTCAGTCAATGGCAATTTACCCATCTTCTAATCCCACTTGGCCTTGAATTATCGATAAAATATTCGATGAGATGACCCACGTCCAATTCCTTTGCGATTTGGGTCAGCACAGTATCGGTAGCTTCTGTATCTTGAGACTGAAACAGCTGGTTGAGTTCATCCTGTAAGAATTAGCTGATATTCAAGAAATTGCAATATACTGTCGCATTTCCACTCACGGCAAGTAAAACGAGAACACGCTCCCCTTCTCGACAATAATCGCCTATCAGAACGACATTCAAGACGGCACAGAAAGTCTGGACGTCAATGGCACAGCGGCGCTCGCCGTCTTGGTTCTCCAAGACTAAAAGAAGTCTGGCCAGAGCTTTCGTGGTAATTGCATCCTTTGCTTTCGTGGAGTGCAGAGCCTCACACAGCTGTTCTAATTCATCTTTGTTGATCCTGATCATTGTCAGCTTGCTGCAAATTTCTCTATGCCACAGTAGTATCGCACTCTTCTCTGCCTTCTGTCTTAGAAACTCTGTTCAGTCCCTGGCACAATTTTTCAACACACTCCTCAAGCGCCGAGCTTTGGGAAGCTTTCTTCGATCTGCGATCTGGAGGCATCTTGGCAGTATTTTCGTATAAATTTCGTGGTGGACGCCTTCTTCGGCTTCGATTTGGGATCGGGCGAATACCTTCACCACTTTTGATGCAGTGCAGGAAGCAGATTCTACGATCTATCCTGTTAGAGCTGTTGAAGATGGTTCTATATTTTTGAATTAGTCAGATGTCCAGGACAAGCCGCCGACAATTGTAAAGTGATGAAGTGGTGAAGTGAAGCAGTAAGAAACACCTACCTTTATAGATAAAGATCCTCTACCAGTCTCGAGATAATGACGATTTGGCAGACTTTTAGAAGATAGCTGTCGAGAAACAAAGCTCGATAAATGCCTAAAATCACAAAAGATTACTTGAATCTTCGAGATGTTCACTTTTCAATAGATATTTAGTATGGTGAACAAGAAAGTTTGAGATTCCCAAGGCTGTGATCCGATTGGGGGATAGATCAAGAAGAAGTTTGATGAGCTTTTATAAAGGCGGCATCAAGGAGGTCTCGCTTCGAACAGTGAAGTTTGTTGATATTGAGTTGGCTCATTGGCTCATCTTTCAAAGGAAGTACGAGTATAATGGAAGGCTTACCTCGAAAGCTGAAGGAAAAGAGAAGATCGGTAAGATGGTAGTCCTTAGAGTTGATGAGAGGTCACTTTGAATGGGAGATATAATAAAGGGCACAAGCTGTAAGAAAACTTTCGCGACACCTTTTAAGGACCTTTTAAAGTGCAAATTGATGAGAGTTGGAGAAGAAAGGTTGTTGGAGTCAAGCAAAAGATGGAAGATCCCGCGCCGCTAAGCTTCCCTTCCTGAAAGAGGAAGGAACTCGAGGTCTTAGCGCCGTTTATCACGTGCACATACCTGATTGGTAAAGGTAAAATTGTAGGGAGGGGGAGAGAGCCCTTTATATGTGGAGGTCCTAGGCTAAGATCGCCAAGGCCATGATGCCTGTAACCTAAGGCCACCATCCTCCTACAAGTCATAAGGACTGTAACACTGATATATTGATATCAAAATCTCCCAATGCATGCTCATATGGATTGAATACGAGCGGCTTCATATCTGAATTCATTGTGTACAAAAATTAAGTGGATAGGTAAACTCGAGGAAATCACACTTGAATTATTTAAGTTCAATTATCAGACGAGTTACCTTTTTCGAGCTATGGAACCCCTCTAGTAGAAGCTCAGGACATTCATGATAACGAAGGCTTCCATCTACGAGTAGACAACACCGTGACGAGGTAAGACCATAACGTTTATCTTGTCAATATGGCATTGTATGATACTTAGTGAAATTCAGAACATCCAATATCAATACCTCTATTTAGTCAATGTCATATGAAATTGTACTCGATGAAAGAGAATTGGTATTTGCGTTTATGAATTAATAATGTATCAGCCATTTTTCCTGGGGTTTTCACTTGATCCTCTCAGCACCGGCTGTCAATTTGTACTATCAACTAAGAATTCTCGTCGTCTTTGCCTACTTGACCATTTAATGTGCGAAGCCTCAACCATGAAACCATCCTGAAGGTCTCATCTGAGATCAAAGCTTACAGTGGGAAATAGTCTTATTGTCTCCTTGGACACAGGACAAAAATGATAGCATTATTCAAATGCAACTAAATATTTCGAAAAAGTATCCTTTGAAATCATTCATCAAATCCTTACATTGTTCAAAAGGACTTAAGAATATCAAAACATTCTCCTCTAATTTCTTTTATCAAGTCTTATGAGGGTTTATCCTCTAACCCCCTTCAAATGCTATCACATCAATCCTTGATTTCCCAGATAAAATTTGGTCTTTTCTGCAAAATAAAAAATAAAACACTTCGGTTGCTTCCCCGTGAATCTCAACACAACCCCATTCAAATTTTCCTCGAGTTCTGTAATTATTGACGCTTCCAAACTTGCCAACTTCATTGCCGCTGCCTGGGGGGTCCCAATTCAGGTCAACCCAAAGGCATCGTTCTCCAATAGACACCTTGTCGTGTGTGATTATTCTGCCCACCGCTTTACTAATAATATTTGCCACCTTAGGTAATGACTTAGCACATGAAGAAGGACTTAGAGAAGAAGATTTGGATAGCATCAATCATGTACCTACATCATAAAACGACAGAATTTCCGGGACCTAGGATGACAAGATCCTTTATTGATAGATGATGATTAGTCAAGGCATGGTACCCGACAGCTGCAACATCATCCGCTGACACATATGGCACTCTACCTTCTCCAGTTGAAGAAATGATTTTATTCGAATCTCTGATCGGTAAACGGTATGGTCGAAGACAGAAATCCTCTAGATATTGGTAAGCATGTCCGTGTTCACTAATAGAATAACAGGAATTACCCATATACGAAGTTGGTCTTAGAACAGCATAGTCGAGCCTTAACCTTATCAAGTAATTGTGCACCAAACATATGTCAGAAGCATCTGCTGGCCAAAAGTTTGGAATCAAAAGGACAAATCTCTTCACCCTTTTCTTAACAGCAACATTGATGAAAAACACGATTGGTGTGAATATATTTTGAATATAAGGAGTAACGAGAAATGAAATACCGCTTGGATGTTCGGGTCTTGTGTAAAAGGAATTTCATATATTTTCGCATCTGCCCAAAGAAACCTGCAAGCACGAGCACCTGGTAGGTGATTTACACAAGCAGCATGTTGGTCAGCAATTAGGATAGGATATGACGAGGAACAGATAGTGGCAATCCGGCTTATAATTATTCCTGTGCTTCCCAGAAAGAGAATCGTGCCATTTCGTTCCGATGTCATTGTGATTGGTTCGTAGATGATATTTGGAAAACTGACAAACGAATGGGTACAATACTTGGCCTTCATATCAACCTTCAACCTAGTGCAACATGAAAAGAGTCCGCTTTGGATGAAAGCTCTTGCCAATGTTAGGATTGATATGGTAGGCACGACGGAGAGTGTATATAGCTTCAGTGTATATAGCCTTACCGCCATTACCATCCGTAGCTCCCAATCTTTCTTCACTGACTCTATCTATTCTCGACCTTTGCGCCATACCATGACGAAATTGTCGCTGCCCTTTTCACATCACATGAAGGACAAATATCATTTCTTGCGACACGCTGCAAGTCTGGGTTAACTTACAGTTATCAAAAGTACACTCTGCTTGATGGTTGCATCAATGCGCGCGTAATGTTTTGAGGGAAATGAGGAAAGTAGCTCGCTTAGTCAGCGAACTACTTGAGTAGCTTAGCGGGAAGTTTAAGGCTACTGGCGCATAACCTTACTCTCAGAACATCAAAGTCTCAACATCTGCCGTTCGTGTGCACGCATATTTTAAATCATTATTCATGGCGAAGGACGAACTCCTTTTGGTTCTGAGATCCTCAAGCATTGTGCCAAATTCGACGAGGAGATTGACACTACCAAGTTGAGAAACCGCTCAAATCGTTTGCCAAACATTTCTCACTACAAATGCATCCAAAGCATCGATATTATGTAGTAAATTCGTCCCCTTTCCTTCACCGACTTCATCGACTATTACCAAACCACCAGCATCGCCAACACTCATCTCCATATGCGAAGATGCCCCTCTCGCGAAGACACCCTTGTCCGATACAATGAATTATATATTGGTGGGGTAATAAGGAGGTTTGTGGGTGGTATTGAACGACGACTAGCAGATATTGGTGTTGGAGGAATCATTAATTTGGAATTCCATGGTAGGAGACTCAGCATTGATGTGTTGTTATTGTAAAGTTTAAACTGCGGGCTGTGTATGTGTAGATATCACCCCTGAGTCCTGAGACCAATACTGCCCAGACTGATAGGCTGTGATAGCTCAAGTGAGCTTTTATCTACGAAGGGGAAGTATGATGCATTGCGCGATTCATCAAGGAAGTACGGCCATTTCCTCCAGCAGCATTCACTATTTTGAGATTTGATGGTACAAGCTCTTCCTGCCCATTTTGATACATGTGTCAGGTAACCAAATCGATGACCATTGGAAAGTTATGTTGAAATGACTCTCGAGTCTCGAGTGATATGACACTGGTGAAAGAAGATATGATTTCGTTCAGGTCATCTGCTGCCGGTATACTAGCTGTCTACCAGTTTCTGAGAGCTTCCACGATCTTACTGAACCCTTTTTGGTCTTCCACAAAACCGATTGGCTATCCATGTACTAATACTGTAATCAGGGGTAGCTACAAGCTAGTGTGGATCTGTCAGCTCTCCATCCATAGTCCATCGTATTCGATCATCATGCCACCATAAATTATGGAATGCATTATCACTCATAGCCACCAAATCTGGCGCATTAGTGACAATTCGAAACCTCAACCCCACAACGAGTGGGTCATAGCGGGTCGTGCCACATACGGTGAAGCTCCTGATCCAATGTTTGTGAACAACGTGTGAGCCAAGGGGGTGCCAAGCCCACTGAAATACCACCTTATGGTGAATTTGGCTCAGTATATCAGCGCCGATGAAGCGGGGTGCTTTGATGAGTGGCTGAGATAGTTCTGCAGTGCCGCAATCTTGCAGGGAGGGGTAGACCCTGAGACTCTGAGAGGTGTTACCAGATGTGAAGATCATACCACAAAAGACACATATATTTACTTCTATCCTCCCCTTCCTTCTTCTTTCCTCCTTCTTCTTTCCATATCCCTCAACTTTCAATCACCTTTTAAAACAAACCACAACACAAACCAAACCTCTTCCACATATCTCAAAATGTCTTTCCATCTCTCCGCCGAAGAAATCCGCATCGATGATAACCACATTCTCAGAGCCCGTCTCAGAAACGAGAACGGTGACTGGGAGGATGCTGAGATCGATCTCAACCAACATCTTGGAAACCAAGAGGGTATGATCCACTGGGATGGTGAAAGTACGTATATACTACATAATACTCGTTTTGCTTGAACATTATCATCTAACATTTTCAATAGACTTCTCCCACAGCGCTGAGAACGTCACCTTCTCCATCGAGGGTGGTGGAGAAGTTCCAGTTCTCCGCACCTTCCTCCGCAGTAGCGATGGTGAAGAGTTCAGCCGTGATGTCAACCTCGCTGAGCGTATTGAGAACATCAACGGTCGATTTGAATATAGTATGTATCCTCTATTCGCTTGATCTCACGCAATACATGTGCTGATATGATACCACAATAGTCCGTTAAATGTTGTATCCTTTAGCTTTAGCTAGTGCAGTCTAAAGAATGAATATACCCTTCCAAGCATTATGAGTTTCCATTTTGGTGAATTATGACATTGGCTGCATGAATGAATATTGTTTGCCATGGCCTTGGTGTATCTTGGTATATTGAATTCTTGGCTATACCATATAAACCCATATATATACCTTTCATTATCCGTCATTATCCGATTACAGCCGAGCCGAAACAGCAAGACAGCGGGATACCGAAACACCGAAAGTCCTCCGATACGATAATTCCATCTACCGGTATACCCCTCATAATCTCAATCAAATACCTCCAAGAGGAAGTTTGACAACACATCTCCACTCCTTCCTTATATTGCAAGTGCTGTATAGTATCACAGTATCATATCACAGTATCCCATTAAGCTGGCATGAAAGTCACATGCAAAAGCTTGGTATATGAAGGTGATGTGATGTGATGTGATGCCACTAGACAGCACGGAGATCCCGCTTTTTTATTTTATTGCAGCATTGACTATGAGTATGACGGACTTTTAACCGCAAGGTGCCCAACCATTCAGAGCACAGAACAGAGCATAGGGTCGGGAGTCGGGAGTCGGGAGTCGGCAGGACTTGGTTGATGTGTATATGGTTTCGCACGCGAAGTTTTACTTGATTCACGCAGCAGCCAGCACATAGTATTATACATATACACCACTCATAAGTATGGTGAAGAATAGGTATTTGGGAGAGGGGACTATGACTATGCTTAATGTGATATTAGTTCATCGACATCGAGTTTAGCCTAAATACAAAGGAATGGAATACAATTGAACGAGATACTAACAACTAACAAGTCGTATACCACGCAGCACAATATAACACAACACATCACTCGCTCACTCCACTGAATACTATCCTATCCTGTTATATCCTATAACATCACGCCCTACTCAAGGAATCTGTCAATCAATCAATCAATAAAATCAATAAAATCAATCGGTAAGAAGCGTCGCAACACTCAAGTGGTAATCGTAGTCATACTCACACTCACACTCGCATATGTACCGTAGTACTGTACTATTAACCCCTCCTCTCCCCCCCGCAAAATTATTCAATCCAATATAGTCCAATCCAATCCAGCTCTATTCCAATCCCCTCAAATCCATTCCAGTCCAGTCAAGTCAATCCCATCCAATCCGTTCTAATCCAATCCATTCCAATCCAATCCCCTCCAAACCCCTCCAATCCAAACCCCTCCAAACCCCTCCAAACCAGTCCCGTACACTCACTCAGTAGATTCACCACCCATCAAATTCATATTCTCTCGCTCCCCGCGCCGCCCCTCATAATTAATTGGCAGAACCACTTTCACTTTCTGAGTAATCTACTCGATATATTATATAGTCTTACTACTAAACTTACTTGGATATCTATACATAAGTATATATATATATGTATATAAATATATTCCAAGTAAATTCTATAATACTTATTACGAGTCTACTTATTATACTCATAACGCTTATATTCTATTACTTAGATATACAAATAGTATATATACTATAGTGCTATACCTATACTCAAGTACAGTATGAGATTGTAGATTCAGATATATATATACGCATGTATATACTCGAGTAGATAATCCATGTGAAAATTTCGCTCGCTCGTTATATCTGTCTATCTAAAGAACTACTCGTATGTAGATATGTATTTTTATGTATTTATCTAACCTCCACTCCTATCGCTCCCATCACTCCTCTCACTCTCCCCGAAAATAAAATAAAATAAAATAAATAAAAATAAAAATGAAAATAAACCCCCCTCCCTACCCAACGCACCCAACAAATCTAAATATGCATATGCATCTGCTTCTAAATACGAAAAAGAAAAACCATCGAGAAAAAATTCCTGAAAAATCGCAAGAGTCATATGAATCTAATAGTGAACCCTGTATGCATGCATGTTCTTCATCTCCTATCCATGAACTATTCCCCATGAACCATGGTGTGGTATAATCCATGTGCGAATGCCCGAATATCATGAAATATCGCTTCATCCTTCATGATGCATCGCTCATCCCTTCCTTTCCCATCCCCTCTCAATCCCCATCCCAAGAAAATCAAGCTCAAGGATTCAAACTTAAGCCATAGATAGCTATATCATATCATATCATATGTATGATAAGGGATAAGAAATATGGGATAGAACTATTCGAGTAGAAAGAATCAAATCCGCTTTTCCCCTCCCTTCCCCTCCCTAATTTTCTTAATTTCCTCTCCTTCCTCAACTCCCTCACGATAAGAAATTAACTTGGACTCCTTACCCTCCTTACCCTCCATACCCTCCTTAGCATCAGCTAAAGAAGCAGACGCAGCAGACGCAGCAGAAACCTCAGAAATATCCATCTCCGCCTTAGTCTTAGTCTTAGTCGTAGCGTCAGTCTTAGCTATAGACTGAACACACAGCTCCTTTTGAAAAAGCCCCTCATTTTCATCCGCATCCGCATCCACATCCGCCACATCCGCCACATCCCCATCAGATTCAAGACCCAGATCCAGATCAATCTCATCAGGATTCATCTTCATCTTCATCTTCGTATTTTCATGTTTTTGTACCTTTGCATTTCCCTCGTTTCCTTTTTCCTTCTCTCCACCCTTACCCTCACCCATACCCATAACCTTCCCACCAATTTCCTTCCCTCCATCCTTCACTCCACCCTCAACATATCCACCACCACCACCATCTGCCCCCACCCCCACCCTCTCAGAAAACACCTGATTCACTCCCCCTAAAATCTTCTCCTCCCGGCCCTGATCACGATCACAATCACGATCACAATCCTCGCCCCTCAAACTCAAACTCAGCCTCGGACTCCCAACCTCACTATCCAGTATCGCCTTTTCAGTATCTGCTCCTGGCATAAAATATACGTTCGTATCTGCATCCACATTATTGACTACCGGTAATTTCCTGCCAGTACCAGTACCAGTATTGAGGGCGCGGGTTACTGGGTTTGAGACACTATGTTGAATAGCTTGTATAGGTTGAATAGCTTGACTAGAATCCACAGCCTCAACAGGATGCCCAGCAGCCGAGAACAGCGAACGTCCTCCAAAATCAGACAAAGTACCAGGAGCACCTTTCGCTTTTCCAGCAGCCTGAGCAGGATTTTGAGCCTGGACCTGGATATGAGCCAGAGTATGTTCCGTGGGAAAAGAATCCAGAGGCGAATCATTATCTCCGGCAGAAACGGCAGAAACAGCTGATGAAGCGAATGAATGAAGACTGTATTCTGCAGAGCTGGGCTCGGGGTCGGGGGATTTACTGGTGATGGTGGGAGGGGGAGGGAGAGAGGTGGTGAAGAGGGTAAGGCGAGGTAGGTGGGGTCGAGGGGTGGAGGTATTGGAGCTGGGTGTTGTTGCTGATATTGGTGGGCTTGTGTTTGGGTTTGGGTTTGTAGATGTTGATGTAGGTGTTGATGTATCATGACCTTTAGCGGCAGCGGCAAATTCGAGGAGATATTGTTTTCCAGTTAGGATGCGAGGTCCAGGTTTGGGGGTGACGGGGGCGATATCTTCGTCTTTGATGGGTGCGTCAGTTGAAGGTCCGATGAGTGTTGATGATGTTGAATCTGTGCTGGAATGTGTTTGGTGTGGTTGAGATCTGAGAGTATTTTTTTCTTCGAGATCTTTGTTGTTTTTCGAAGTTGTGATTTCCTCAGTTTGACGACCAGATACTTCAATTGCGGTATTTGCTCCCGAGTCCTCAATAACTTCATCAGCCCAAGAACTCGACTTCAAGCCCTCGCCTCTCAATGATGGGATAACATCATGTTGTTTCTGCAACGCAGCCAATCGTCTTCGCTGCATCACCAAAGCCGAATCACCTGTCATCCCACCATCACCATTTCCATTTCCATTTCCACTCAGGCTACTTCCACTCCTATCCTCCCTAGGTCCAATTTCAGTTCTCGGAAACATAGGTTTTCTCATCTCAACTGGCATCTCTAATTCCTCTAAACTACCCTCACAACTATCCTTCTCAAACTGCAACTCCAACCTAAACTGTCTATACCCATGTGAACTCGCCAGCATGCCAAATGCGCTACCAGCCGCATCCATACTAGAGAATTCCATCCGAAGGGTGCCTTCCTCATCCATATACCATTCTAGCATACTGTCCGCCCTAAACGCAGTTCGACATGCCAAATCAGTTTCTAGACGACGTAGTGAGAGGTTCTCTGGAAAATTGCGGATTGTGAGGATGCGGGTACGGTTGAGCTCAAAAATCGTCTTGAGTTTTGCGGGGGAGAAGGGGAATGTGGGGGTATGAAGATGCGTTACAATTGCCATGACCACATTTTCCTCGTCGGAGTCCTCGGAGTCAAAGACGATAGGATGAGCATTAGCATATTGAACATAAGCCTCCGCATCCGCCTCGTCAACAAATGTAACGAGCGCGGAGTTACTTCCCGAGATAGCCATCGTATTGAGCAGCACAGCCGAATAAACCCTCCCACCTCGAACTCTCGCAAGTACATCTCTCAACTCGATGTTCTTCGGAAGTCCACCAATATGTACCCCGCGCAATGTATCATGATCGCCATCCTTTGGAACATAAACAACACCATATCTGAAATAATCAGGGAACTTATGATCTCTGGAATCAGCAGCTCGCATATGGTTATTAATCTCATCATCTCTCTGTTGAGGTGTAGTCCAGATACTCGTGCCCTCGCTCAAATCAGGAGGAAACTCGAAAGGTTTTGGTCCCGTGGGCATACCGGTATTTCGATTGTTGAAACGCGCATAATAGTTATTGCGGTTGACATATCCTCGATTAGCATAATCATCACCACGAAGAGCTTTCTCGGGATAGAATTCAAAGCCGGCTTTGAGGACTGCGGGGGCGGGAATGTTGATGAAGTTTGCGTTGGCGCGTTCTTGGTAGAGGAGTTGATCTTCGATTTTGACTTCTGGTTCTTCATCGTCCGAGGAGCTGAGGACGTCGTCGAGTGTTGAGGTATTGATGTCATTGATATTTCTTCTTTTTGGTGTAGAGGACAAGACTGGGTATCCCGACGGGACTGCGAGACTACCGTCTTCAAGTCGTTCGAGATTGACATGGTTGGGAAGTTTTGTTTCTTCGTTGAGGTCAACTGAGTGATAGGAGTGCTTGGGCTCGTCCTGTGCGCCGATTTTCTTGATGGCAGCATCGATGATGGGATGCGTTAAGCGTGATTTGATTGCGAGAGGGTAGTCGGAGTCTTCACTTGAAACTTGGTAAGTGTTTTTGTCTTTAGAAACTGCACTTGCAGAGTTGTCATGAGTGATCATGTGGCTAGCTTCCTGAGACTCGATTCGACCCCAAAGCACACCATTCTCTCTTCTCAACCTCTTCACTTCTACACGTAACTCCTCCAATTCTTCAGCCTCGGGAGCTCGTAGCTTTTTAGTAGCTAGCTCCGGATTATTGGCAACGTTGCCCAACGCCCTGGCGATAATGACCGAACTCTTTATGGCCTCATCCTTAGCTTGCGTCGCATGAGCTACGTCGTTCTCCAGAACTGCTATGCGGATTTTCAAGTTTGTGATGAACTCAATCTGAGAGTCTGTAGTGGAATGTTGGCTTTTGGTAGAGTTCATAGAGTGAGCCGGTGAAATGGTGAGTTTTGGGACATAGCTTCGACTTTGATCGTGGTGCGTGATGCGTTGTGGGTGCAGACTGGGACCAAATGATGGTGCCGAGCTGTAAGAGGAAGGTTGTTGTCCAGTGTGGTCAAAGACGGAAGGCTCGCCTCCGTTGTGGGAAGAAGTCATATCCATTTTTCGTGGTCTTGATGGTTTTAATGGAACATAAGTAATGATTTCTTGACGAGAATTCGTTTTCGCTGGGCTGCAAGTCGAGAGTTCTCCTTAGGATGACAGCGTTTAATTCTTGGGCTAAAAATAATATGTAAAGTGATGCAAGATGGAAAGGAAGTGAGGATGTTAGCGGAGCAAAAGTCAAGTATTTCCTGAAGTATTGCTCCAGATAGAGAAATAAGCAAAGTATCGTATTCGAGGAAGTCTTCCAAACTCGAAGCAAGTATATGATTAGATATCGTAGGTCAAAGAGGATTAGATACTATCAAGAAGAGTAAGTATTTGCAAGACCATAAAGTTACTTCAGGTTGTATTGCGAGTTGCAAAAGAAAGAAGGATAAAGAAGGAAGAAGACAAAGAAGGTCCTTTTTGGAAAGAGTAGGAGTAGTTGAGACGCTAGAGAGAATCGGTGGGAGAGGGGAAGAGGGGGTTTATGGATATAAAGTGAATACCGATCTGTGTATACCTACTTTTGCAAAGAGGAAGGAGAAGGTGAATTTGAAAACCCGGAGAATTGTAGATGGTTCAACATAGAATTTGAGCAGTGAAGTATTTGCATCAAAACAAGTCCAGTCCGATCTAAAACCTTCTAGACCATGCTCCTCCCTCTCTCACCTCTTTTACCTCTCTCATCTCCCTCACAAACCCAGTATAACCTGTGTAACCCGAAGGAATAGATATTGTTAACAGCTGAAAGGTAGACCGACAAGCCACCTAAAAAGAAGATGGACTCAAGTCCAATGCAAAACCAAAGGGTTGATTGAACGAAGAAATTGAGAATGTAAGAGGTTAAGAGAATGCAGAAACTAAGGGTAATGATTTCTGTAGGAATTGTGATATGGAGGGACATCTTTATGTGGACTATAAGTTTGGCATCTATCTTGAAAGATCTTGATTGTGTCAGTGATCTGGAAGAGAAAGAATTCTACCACACTTGAAGAAAGTAGAGACGAGAACTATATAGAATATTTCTGTCCCAAAAGTGACAAATAACTAATTCACCTGCACTAGCCAAGGGACGAGTATGGAAACTTCATTAGATCATCAGCAATGGTTATCTGATTTCTCCTTAATGAGATGATTGCCACGACAAAAGATCGTTCATTTATGTAGCGCTATTACCATTCAGCTGTGGTATCAACAAAGCTCCATCAATTATATATCCTCAGAATCCAGACCATATGTCTTTGACCTTTCCCCAAACACCATACCATATTACCAAACCTAACGCCCCCATCATGAATCCTATCATGTATAACAAGACCCAATTATTTACATCCTTTGCTTTTTCTGAAGACCCTTACTTTCTCTTTTACCTCTAGTTGCCTCCGCTGGCGTAGATGTCACGGTTGCTCTAGTAGCCTCTTTATGATGACCTCCTTCAGCCGAATTAACAGCACCATCTCCATGACTGTACCCTCCTGTCGCACTTTGGAGTTGATGTGGTCCCAAAGCAACTGGAGGTCTCATTTCAATCTCCCTCTCCCTCCTTCGAAGATATCGTCGTCTGAAATAGAATGCTATGAGCCAAACAACCGTAATTCCGATGACAAGTACAATAAGCATTGCAACCCATTTCGCATGAGTAGAGAACCTTGAAGTGTATTAGAAATCTTCATAACTTTCGCAATACAGAATCTACATACCATGATTTATGTGTACTATCCGAACTCGAGCCCGAACTCGAGTCAGAAGTGGATGCACTTCCACTACTCGATGTAGTGGTTGATGCTGATCCCGTATTACAATATTGCTCGTACCAGGTTTCGATACTCTGTAAATCTGCGGTTGATGTACAACTCGTGGCACCGCAGACAGAAGAAACTCCAGCTGTTCCCGTAAGAAAGGGTGTTAATGTGGAATCTGCGCAAAAGCACGAACTAGAGACATCGGCAGTAACAGGCGGAACGCAAGCTCCTTGAACATCGGAAAGAGGTCCACATTGTGATGCACAGGATGGCAGGTCGGATGAGAATGGAACGATTGAACCATCTGCCAATTGTTGGGCACTGACAATGGCAGGTAGGATTGTTGAAGCTAATAAGAGGATGGATCGATACATTGTGTAAATTGTCGGCAGAGGTCTTTCGTGATTGCGACGGTAATCTCCCAATGGCTTCCGCCTCTCTTCCCACCAATTTATTATCGCTCAAGAAATATTGGATCCTTCCCGTATCTTTCGTGGGAGGCTTTCGTGGAATGCGGATAGTAGGTAACTTTAAGGGGTCCTAAAATAGGGTTGGATGTCGCGTTTAAGTCTTGTGAATTGATTGATGATTGATGGATTTGACGCCGTAAACGATTGATCGTGTGTTCACCATCCAGGGATACCTGTACTTTGACTTCTTTTTCCCTTTTTCCTACTATGTAATTTCGCTAGTTCCTTTTCCTTTTACTCGGAGGATGTTTCAAGGTTTCGTTCGTTTCGTTTCGTTCCGTTCCGTTTCGGTTTATCAGAATGGGCTGATGATATGAGTAAAGAATGTCAAGAAAAGATTATGAAGATGTTAGATGAACGAGTGTGTTAGACAGTTGGTATGGTAGTTTGAAGGATTAGGAGGAGTCGTTGTTTGTTGTAAAAGGGTTAAAGGTTACCGAGTAGAAATGCAATGAATATGGAGAGAGAGAGACAGAGAGAAAGAGAGTAAGCTAAATGCAGGTTTTATGCGGGGCGGAAGTATAAATCCCCCCTGTGACATTGATTGAGATTCTTTCTACTCGAGTATGATGAAAACAGGAGATATTTATAATTATTAACAGTTGTATACAGTATATCTTCATATATATTCATATTTCTATCATCTGTATATATATAACCTACTTATTATCCTACCTACCATGAACATTCTCTTACATCCATCCTTCACAGTTTATCCTTAATTTCTCATTAGATCATTCCTTTTCCCAGATTCATCTTAGATAGTATCGGAGATTTGAATCCTTATAAATAACGAGTTTCCTCTTCCCCCACAACTTTTCGTATTTAAAGTGGTGAAGTAAAGCTGCAAGGACTCAAAAGGGTATAGATAACCCGATTGAGCCCGATTCTTGGATCGTGTTTTGACTAATTATAAGTGGACTTTGATGATTTAAGTTTCGGACTAAAATCATGCAAGTTTTCTTAATAGAAGCTTAATTACAAAGTATCGTGACAGTGACTGAAGTGTTGTTTTTACTTCAGCTCAAGAAAGATGATGAGAGAGTAGTGCAGCTCTTCACCTTATATAATAATAATATGAAGTGGAAGTCCATCTATTTCGTGATATTCATCGGCGAAGACATTTGAATGCCCTCGTTGCTTCAGAGAAATGAGGTTAAGTGACCTCAAAAGCAGGTTTTAGCCTATTTACGAGTATGTTGTTAAGAGAGAAGATTGGACCACGAGAAAGGTAGAATACGATACGATACGATATTCATAAACCTGCATTACAAGAGAGGCACAAGTCAGCATCATTGCGTTACCACTCATACGAAGTACTCTGAGAATATCATTTCTATTGCCTAATATTTTGCGCACTTGCATTCCCGAGGAAGATTGTTCCATCCGTTTTCAGCTCTGATCTTTCTAATTGTATTCCGTACATCTCAACGTTTCACAGATCAACAACATGGCTGATAAAACTCGAGTACTCATTTGAGACGATACCTAACCATGCGCTTCGAATATTGGGATTCAATACAATCATAATGTCGGTTCCACAACATCGTGACCCAACAAACGAGGACAATAAAGTGATTACGGCGTTAGTGCGCAAATCCGGACAAGCAAGTTGAGAAACTCATCGAACTTGGTGTTAGTAGAAATTTGGGCTGGAAATCTTGATGATAGCAGAAAGGATTTCTGCTATTTCAAAGCAAAATCATGGTTGATATCTCTTACTAAAAAAGGGGAACTACTCATGATATCACGTAGTTGTGATTACCATAGCATCAGCTCGCCATAAGGATTGTGCTAAAGCTTGTATCATAAAACCTATCGAGATTAAAGTAGAGACTGGACGAGATGTGCATTGAAGTCGTGGACACGATTTCCCATTTCAATGGCTCTAATATAATACTGTACGATGTTGATTCTAGTGTAGATTTCGAGGGCATTGATGCTAGATGCTAGGTGACTGGCTTGTGGTGGCAGAATGAATACCGGTAGATGGAAAGAATTGTTCCAATGTTGCCCCAAATTTTATCTCAATCATAAAGATCTCTTGAGCTATATAGTCATGTAGGAAGGTGAATCAATTGTTAGACTAAGTTAGGCTGGGTGTTAAAAAGGGGGGTAAGAACATTACATGTATTATTCCACCCCACCGCCTGGCAGAAAATTGAAAAAGTTTTGTTGCATGTCTGCTTCAGAGCCATGAGCCTGAAAATGCCTATAAATTTTACACTACACAGGATTCCTCCACACCCACTCTCCACCCCTCTTAATCCCCACCATTCCTTACCATCAAGTTCTACCCCCTTTAAGAATACTGACCATTCTATACAAAAGTCTGTCTCCTACCTGAGCCTTTCCCCTTCTACAGCACCCAGATAAATCAAGGATACAATAAGCCTTCATTCACTATCACGCCATCACCTATGAATTTGGCTCTGGCATCTGAACTCACCTTCATACCCATGATCTTGGGAACCTCTTTTACTTACTCAGTATCGTAACACTATACCATCTACCATCTACCATCTACTATGCCCCATCCCAAGGACCCTCTATCTACAAAATCAAAATCTCATATAGAGAGATCCCCAATTGCCAACAGCAGAAAGGACTACCGATACTATTTCGCAATCAATAACTCCTAATCTCCTATAGGTCATAGACGAGTATGGTTAGTCTCCGAGTCACTCAGACCAATTATTGTATTTTACAAGTCAATTAAATCAATTAATCAGTTATAATTTGATCTTAGCTTAATTAGTTGCAAGAGTTAATGTTGAATTATATACAGTGATAATTCTACTGGAGTACCAAATCCAATTAATGAAAGAAGCAATGAGTTACTTATCACTAGTAGTCTTTCTTCAACCCTGATATAAGTCATTTACTAGGAACCTCTTATTAGTGCTTCTAATTTCTCGTATACTCGTATACGAGTGAGCATATTGTGGCGATTCCGGATATGTAGCATTTTTCTAGTATTTCTCGTGTTCCTCAATCTTCTTATTTCTAACAACCTTCTCAACCTTTTCATTCTCCTTCAAGTTGCCTCCCCCTACCCCATCTCTTACTCAACTTTTTCCTGCCAGTGTTTCCCCTGTTTGCTTGATGGAGTTTCTGTTTGTGAAGTTTGCCCCTGCCCTGGGGCCTAGACTGAAAATAAATACCGGTACTCAAGTATAGACTTTGTAGTTGCCAAACTAAACTTAGTCAATTTAATCTTCTCTATCTCCTCATCCCACCGTGACATCATATTCAGCAACCATACAGTAGAAAATCTAATTATGCTTTATTTCGCTTCAACTCTTATAACTCTGCAATGAATTTCCCACTTTATATATTGATAGTTAGGGCTATTATACATATTGATAATGAGGGCTATTCTCCTCTCCATATAACATCTCTTTACCCGTACTATATATAGTCTATGTATCGGCTTTCAAGTTCCGAGATATAATATCATCTTTATATCTAAAAACAATACTTGAGTAGATATCCAATATATTCTATAAGTAAGTTCATCGAGGTAATATTCGAAATAAATTTTCATTGTTAATCTACTTGATGGAAGATGGTGCAAATAGTTGATGATCTCGGTAATAGATATTGTAAATATATTTTTGAAGTTCTCTATAATGTTCTTTTGAAATTGAGCAAGACAAGGTCCACTTCACTGGCTATCATCTTTCTTTTCGGCAATTTTTTTGGTTAAGACTTGTCTATAAAGGCACGGGTAGGAATGACTTGTTGTTTATTATGATTCGCTGTCAATATTGATTGAAGAGTCTTGTGGGCCTTCCCACAGATGAAGATGCTCTAGATGAACTTTTTAGAATTGAGTTTATAACATTTCTTATAGGAGGAGTAAGGGATTGATATCTCTTCAGCTTGAATTATTTGTCTAGCCTGAGTTGGTTATGGTAGGTGTTGGGGTTTTGGTTTTGATCAAGAGTAGTTTCCTGATTATTTTTTCTTATTTCATCGGTGTGCTTTCGTATTCCTTCTATACCGTGACGCTCTCGTCATTCCTCGATCGATCCTTTCGTACTTTATCAAGAGATTAAATAGCTAAATCCAAGGGTTGCTAAAAATCGTGTAATACCTTGCTTATGGAATGTCCATACTCGAGTAGAAAATAAAAAAAATAAGATAATTACCTATAGAATGATAGGCAGAAGGTAAGTAAAGAGAAAACAATAGTACTCGAGTACTTATTCTATTGATCACCTTATGTTATGGGAAGAATGTCAAATGGTTCATAAATGCGACAAGTAGTTCGTTCTATAATTGTTGGTAAGTGTTGGTATCAACGGGAACATCTTTCAGGTCTACGATGATAGAAAGCCCGACGAGTGTTCAGTGTTGATATCTATAAAAAGCTTGTTGATTACTATTCTACATGATGGGGACTATATGTGTATTGAGGTCCTTTCGCTAGTGTTTGCCCTAGCCCTTCGCTAGTACGGCGCCGGTGCTCCGGTATAGTAGATGACTATACCGACAATAATAAATTAAGTAGAAGAAAAAATATATGAAAAGGTAATCTTACATTTCCTTATAGCTCTCGCTTGCGACCCTGTCTCAGTCCCAATTCACAACTAAATCATTGGCCCACAAGACTATTTCTGCATGTTTCTAGATTTGTATAGAGATAGAGATGTGAAATTTTAGGTTTAGGCTAGATATATAATTCATTGGATACTCTATTCTTTACGACTCATTACTTTGAGTTTTAGCAAAACTCGGCGGAACTATTATATATAGAATCAAGCTAGTCTTATTATCTAAGACTAATATTCCTTTTACTCAGAATTGGAATTTTCTCCTTTATCGTAACTATTCAATACAATTTTTAAAATAACATCAATATAAATATAAATACTACTCTAAATTATATAAAGTATCGAATAAGAGATCGTAAGTTTTTAAAGATTATAGCTTGCTAACTATATTGAAAGACATTGAATAATAAATAGAGTTTAAGCTAATTAGATAAGTATACTCGCTTATTTCTATAACTTCATAACTTCCCCCTTCCCTCTTCCTTAATTCTATAATTTTTTAATATTAGTACTAGCACCATGATAATAAGATCTATTAGTATTCTATAAGCATGCTATTCATCGTTAGTGGGTTTGATCTCAATAGAATACTATTACTATTCTAGACCCAAGTCTATATATCACCGATTATCAAAAGCTATAATATTATTACTCTCGAAGAGACACTAATAATCTTTAAGATCTGCAAATACCAGAGATGAAAAAAAGCAGTATTAATCGGATAACTTTCTCTACTAGTACTATGCAAAGAATCAAATTATATCTAGGAAACTCTATAAACTAGATCCAATATTCAATAACATTAAGCAAAATAAAGTTAAACGGAATCTTTAATCTAAATACCAGAAAGTATTTATATAAGCGGTCGGAGAATCTTTTAGGTCCTACTAGTTACTTTTACGCTCCCTGGATAACATTCCCACGTCCCAAGCAATCCGAAATACCTCACCTAGTAGTCAGCAAGTCTAAGCCAGCCAGCCTAATATAATTATCATATATAATATCAATTCGGCCAACTTTTCCTAATAAGGACTATTTAGTAATAAGACTAGAAGATGAAGATGCGTTAGTCAACTTATACAACCTAATCTAATCTAATCTAAACCATCGATTTTCCCCATCAAGTTCGAAGAGGATAGTAGTTCAGCATCAGCTTCCACAGTATTTTGCACTACAACCAATACACACTGCATCCATTATCGTGGGGTACCTGTCTACCTTTTGGCTATACTATCTATACTCGAGTACTAGTAATCATTATTCTAGATTCTAAAACTTAGAACTTATAAGTTATAACGATAACTAGAAGAGTGTAATAGAGCTACTTTATTTACAAATATTTCCACACCAACTTCCAAGAAGTTAGAATCGCTCTACGTAATTAGTAATCTCATATATATATTCTAGAAACACTACTCAACTTAACTATCTGGTAATATATATCTTATATAAAAGATCCAATATTTCCTTCTCGCTCTACTCTACGAACTCTATAAATTAGAAGACTTTCACAATATACATTTTTAAGTTTTTGATAAACTAAGTCAAGAATTAGTATAGATGTCCAGAATATATAGAGTTTATTAACGATATATTAATTAGACGAGAATGAGAAAGGGGGAAGAATAGTCTTACACAACTTAAAGGCTTATTCTTATTCTTATCTATAGTATAATCTCTCAGTATTTCTCTCTGTTATATTAATACTATAAATAATTGTATATAGATAATTCTTTTATTCTCTCTCGTAAATATCAGTAGATATACTCGAGTAGAAGACAGCTTCATCAAAATGAATCTCAGCACTTCAACATATCTAAAACTTTGTAGATCAAATACTTAATTAAATACCAAATACGAAATATCATTCTCTCTCAAAATCTATTCCTGGTATTCTATTCCAAACCCTCACGACCTTTCCAAAATTCGAGGTAAATGAACCGTATAGAATTAGTGCTTGGATCCCTATAGAAATCTCCTCTATAGCTAATAAAAGAGTCCATTACCAGTGCTAGCATACCCAACACCGAAATTACCTACATTAACCCTAACCTTACGACCAGCAAATCCAAGTACCGGCCGGTATACGCAACGAATTCATTCATTTATCTAGCATAAAAAAAAACACATACTATAACCTTATCTCAAACAAAAGCAAAACGCAAACTTCTCCTCATATAAGATGAAAAATCGAGATACCGAGTCATGTACTAATTTCTGTACGAATCTAATAACAGCACGTGGATTATTGGATGAGATTATCGTATGTCGGTACATTTGATTAGTTCGTATAGTGTTCGGAACTACCGTTTTATATGAGATCAGATGGAAATTAAAAATACTTGTATATAGTGTTTGAACTTCAAGTTATAACTGAATAGAGAATCACAACCCGCGAGAAAATAGAACATGAATAAAGGTTACCCAGTAAGGTTACAATATCACGTGATATATGTTTACCAAACTCCGCATAATTTGGTGCATAGCACAGAGGTATAGCATAGCATAGCATAGCCACGTTTTGATCCCCGCGATCTACTGTACCGGTGTTACGGTCTAGTGTAAGCATTGAGTACTAGACCAGAGGTACGTACCGCGCGCGTGGATTGTTAATAACGAAATCTCATACGTACGGATCCAATAATTAATTATATATACGCGGATGGAAAAAAATATCCTTTCATAATAAATATGAATGGCCCCTTTCATCTTATTCAAAAAAAGGTTGTTCGTTGTTCCTGGCTAAGGAAGGAACTGGAATTTCTTTCATGTATTATGTTTTCATGTTCATGTATCCGGATTATCTAATCTTGTCATATATATTCAAGGCTGAGTGAGATGAGAAGAACGGATATTCGGAAAAGATATGGACAGAACAAAGGATAGATAGCGATGGGGATTTCCGATGAATACGATGATGATTAATAATAAGATTCGGGAAGGAGTCAATACTATACTATACCTAGACAATAAAGGGACGGAATCAATGCCGAGAAGAAGAAGAATAATAATAATAATAACTTGGAAAGAAAAAGTTATCTAGAAAAGAAATCTTTTTTATTATTATTATTTTTTCATGGTGTTTCCTGGATGAGATGAAAGTTCAGTATCAGTACCAGTACCGGCATGGATGGGGCGTTTCATGAATCCACTTTTTGGTTGAAGATGAAAATGAAAATGAAAATGAAAATTGAATGAATTCGGCGGTGAGAACTATGAGTGAGATGGGGGATGCTAATTTGATAACCGGTAGTTAACATTAGTTGGTACTTATTGATGGCTTGTATCTTATCCACCTCATATTTTAATAGACTATTTAATGTCCATTGTACGAGTATTTAAGTATTTAATGATTTAATGCGAAAGAATGATTACAGGCATTAGATTAGATACAGCGATAACTGCGATAGCCTAGATTACCTACCTAGAGTATCCACTAGACTCACTCTCACTCTAGGACCCTTTAAACGTTTAGGTTATCGATCGCTATGGCGGATACTTCCTTGATCTTCATGGCACTATGATGGGTACCTGCGCCTCTATCGTGGTTGTTGTGGCCGTGCAGTTTCTAGAGAGGAAGAAGGAGGGGAAGGGGATTAATAGCTGGGTAAATAATCCTCTTGTGATTTTATGTATGATTGTTGGTGTTGGTGGGTGATACCTACAGTAGAGAAATCCGGAATCCGGAATCCGGACATTGATCTGATCTGATTTGGTATGATTCTATTAGGTGTTGGTGTTGGATAGGTAGGTAGGTAAACTATAAGATTTCTCGACTGATATACTCACTCGTACATAGTACTTATGATTAAACTATACGATACGAATCCATTACTCATCTACAAGTAATACCCTATATCAATTTCTGTAATATGGTTTCTCTCTTCCTGGGCTTCATCTAATCACCTTACTGTATGAGTTTCTCCCATACAAGTAGCAGATCAATCATAAAGCCACTTAATTACAGTAGATACTAACTAGTATTCTATTCAGGTACAAAAGCAAAGTGGATATCCAAGTCTGAGTCTGATCCCTCGTCTAAGTTGTTATCTGTACCTACTCATAGACAATCAGATTAGAAAGATTGGCAAAAGGACGAAATAGTTTAGGCTAAGAAGGGAGCTCAAACTTTGTAAGATTTACATTCCATTAGAGTCAAGAACAAGACCTTGAAAATCTTTCATCACTCCGCGCTTCTTCTTAAGGTTCCAATCATCTATCTCTTCATCATAGGATTCTTTTTTAAACCTGTTGTTATATCGCTTTCTAAATCTATTTATCTGTCGACAGTGGATCAAACAAGGGTTATATATCAATCAAGCATTTCACGCGACTGACCAGGGGGCTTTCCATCAATCATTCGAATCAATTCTGCCTACGCAAGAGGGACAAATCCAGGATCCATTTTCACATTTAATCTATATGCCATCGGAACGAGTACTGCATTACGATTGATCCAAAGCATTGAGCAGACCCAGGACAGTATTGCGCCAATCCATCCGCACGCACCATCCGCGCGATAGAAAGAGAGAGCCTATATACTATTATTTAGGATTTGTGATACGATTGAAGGAGCCTGAAGGCTGTGCAGTGTATACGTTGCATACGAGACAATCTATTCGAATCCTGGGTTATTCTTGCGCCCCCGAGAAGAGGTCATCAGCGGATAACAGGGGCAGAATGGCAAGAAAGTCTGGCCTACAACCGCTGACGCTGGACCCTAGTAGAGGAGGAAGTAGAGGAAATGGTACAGATCTTACGAGTAACATTGAACAAAGTCCTTTGAGTGCAAAGTCCCCGAAATCACCGAGGTCTCCCTTCAGATTCAATACAAAGAAATCACAATTACAACATCAATCTCAGGCTCAGGCTCAGGCTCAGGATCAGGTTCAGGTTCAAATTCGAAGTCAAACTCCAGTTCAAGAAGAACAACAACAACAACAAGAACAATATCAAAGAGATCAAACTTCTTCTATGGAGGAAAGTTCCCAGTCATCCGGGAAATATTTATCAGCTACCACTGGCAGTGGAATACCAACATCACAAACCTTTCCTTCCCTCTCCTCATTCCAATCTTCGAAGGCTTCAAATAAGAACATTGTGAAGGAAAGACCTTCTCGTACTGGATTCTTTTCAAATTATAAAGCATCAAAGAGTGCAAGTACAAGTACAAGTAAACTTCTTTCTCACCAAGTGAATGTTGTGGAGGACAACAATAACATGTCTAGAGACACAGACCGCCCTGAGATGAATAGGAAGGTTTCATCACAGGACACTAAAAGAAGTGGTACGACCCATATTGTTTCGTCCCTTTCGTACCTTTAACTTTTTCATCCCTTCCCTCTTTTTTTATTACTTTAGACAAATCTACCTATTAGACAACAATAATAATGTTAATGTTGTTGTTGTTGTTGGGTAATTACCCATATTGAGCGATTTCAAAAAAAGACTAATAATTCTTCTCAAAATAGAATCAGGTTCTACTCGTACTAGATCATTAGTTAGAAAACCCGTCGGGGGTTCGTCAAGATCTGACGCCTCGTTGGCATCATCAATGAACGACTCCCCACAACCAAATTCTGATTCAAATTCCGGCAGTAAGAATATTAAATTTAATAATAAGCCATTCAGTCTTCTCGGTAGAACTAGATCATTACGAGATGATCATAGCCCCGCCGAGACTTCTCCGCCAAAAAATAATTATTTGGACCCCGACCACCCTTCCACAAATACAAATCAATACACAAGCTCCACCAGCTCTGTGAATACTACAACGCCAGCTCGAAGCGACGACGATAGGAATTTTAGGGAGATGTCGACTCCAACCAATATTCGACAACGATCCGAAGATCGCCAACCTAGTCGCTCTAGAGATAATCGTGGAAAGGAACCCATGAGGGAACATACCAGAGAGCATACAAAGGATGGTAGCAGAAATCAATCATCCTTCTCTACAACATTGAAAGAGGCCGGCGGACATGCATTCTTCAATAATATTAAATCGCAAGCAACAAAGGGAGCGGGAGCGATACACAAGAATTTTTTTGGCAAGGGAGGGAGAAGCGGTAGCTCTACACAGAAAGAACCCTTGATCGATGATGAGCATTACGTTTTAAGAGTCATCAATAGACCTCTTGTCGAGCAAACGCGACTCACCAGAATATCGAAGAGATTGGAGGATTCCAGGGACAAAACCGAATTTTGGATGCCATCTTTCCCATGGAGAGCGATCGACTATTTGAATTACAAAGGAAGTGATGTGGAGGGACTTTATCGAGTACCTGGTAGTGGACCACAAATCAAAAGGTGGCAGAGAAGATTTGATGAAGGTTTGCAAATGTTGTCTTTGAGGATATTCTAGGAGCTTACTGACACACCGCTAGAAATTGATATCGATCTCTTCGAATGTGACGACCTCTACGACATAAATATTATCGGCTCAATGCTTAAAGCATGGCTTCGCGAACTCCCCGACGAACTTCTTCCCAAGGCTGCACAAGATCGAATTGCCAGAGAGTGTGCGGGTTCTGAGGAGGTTCCACAACAACTTGTTGATGAACTTTCCAACCTTTCGCCTTTCAATTATTACCTTCTATTCGCCATCACTTGCCATTTGTCTCTCCTACTCGCCCACTCCCAAAAGAATAAGATGGACTTTAGGAATTTATGTATATGTTTTCAACCTTGCATGAAGATGGACGCATTCTGTTTCAAATTTCTGGTTTGCGACTGGAGAGATTGTTGGAAGGGCTGTAAGACTGAAGCAGCATATATCGAACAAGAATACATGCTCTTTGATCAGAACCCCCCAGGAAGTGCTGGAGGGCGCAGTAGCACTGCCGTCGAAAGCCATGATGAAAGAAATGTTAGCAGCTCCGACAGCAGCAAGCCATCGAGTGTCAGCCTTGAACATCAGGGCCAAAAGCATAGCCACGAGAAGGGACGAAAGGTCAGTGGGGATAAAGTTCGACGCAGAAGCCCAGACAGCGAAAGAAGTCAAAGTCAGAGAGAAAATCAAAGTAAGAGAGAAAATCATAGGGAGGTTACCATGAGTCAGAGCAATAGTATGAACAGTATCGATACTGTCAGCACCACTTTGACCGTTATGCAAGTAACACCGCCTCGGAATGGTGATATGAGACCATTGAGTCCCATCAAACCACTCTCCCCCATCGGCTTCTGAGTTCTTCTACTCAACATCACAAGATCAAACAATACAACATACGGGCTTTCCGATAGTTACGCCAAAATATCGCATATCGTCACGATTCTACCTCTACAAATTAGGGCACTATGGGTTTCTTACAAAATGGTACGAACGAAAGATGATAGCGAGGAGGTTGCAGTTTCCTCGGTCGATTTTCATTGCTTACGAACTCTGGGGAACGGGATGGACTGAACGCATTCTACGAATTTTATTGAGTAAAATCACGCACACAAACGCCGGCGAAATCTATTGATACACACTTCTTGACGTTCGTTTTGTCCGTTCACGCGACACAAGTTTTTTCCTTTTTCCCATTTCGAAGGGTTTTCCAAAAAAAATTCATGCTTGTTTGTTGTTGAATACCCCCCAGCGCAGCATGCATGCATCGTTCGAGTCTTGGCAGCAAAGCATATCGGCACACAAGGCGGGTTTAATAGGGATGGGGTCTGGTATTTGGAAATGGACAGTGGAACATGGAGTGAATTGTTATTTTATTTTTAAAGGAATTATAAGCGCGGGGCGTGATGGAGAGGGATGAATGGAGGCTATGAATGATTTGTCAAGAAGGCTAGAGATGAGGTCCAGCTCGTCGATTCGTGTGGAATGAAGACCTATTCGCTATTAGGCATGGGTGGGATAAAGTGAGGAAGGAGGACCTCTTTGTACGATAGTGAGAGTATGTTACGCTTGGAGCCTGGAAGGCCAGAGAAGTCAAATCAGAGTCGGAGAGAGAGACACAGAGAGAGGATTTGGAAGATATTGAGAAGAATATCGGAGATCATGTGAATGGCAAAACCCGAATTATCGTGTTGCCATTGGTATCTTCTCATGGGCATTGAAGTGAAATCAATGCTAAGTACTATTATGACTTCGAACTTCTTACTTGGATGTTACTGTGATATGTATGATGTGATATGATATGATCCGATGTAATGCGCAACACTTTTCCCTTTCCATAAGAAATAATAGTCCTCATATAACGCCAATGATACCCCATTCTAACGCCATACAATGAAGTACACCATCGATCCGTCTTCTATCATATCATCCCCTTTCCCTTGCTCCCTGCCATCTTGATGTCAGTACCCCTTTTCAACTTAATCCTTCTTTCCTCCATGGTTCTTCCTATCACTCCTGTCGTTCTTCCTGTGCATCCTCTCATTCCTCCTGACCTTCTCTTTTCTCTCCCGTCTCCCATCATTCTGTCTCTCAGTTCCCTCCTTTCTATCGTGCTCCTGTTTCTGATTCACCTCCACAATCCAATCATCTTCTCCCTTCTTGTTGATTCCCTTGTATCCCCATTTAGGAACCCATTCGCCAGTGGTTTCATCATAAACCAGCTTCTTTTTGGCCTCGGCAGTCTTAGGTTTAATGCCTTTCTTGGCGGCGAATTTCTGCCATGTAGTTTGCACGACTGGTGGAGGAAGAGGCTAGGGATCATGTTAGTATGAGGTCAGGAAATTATATAACTGAGATTCCAATCTGCGCAAATGCGGTGGAGATACGAGGAAGGGAAATAGTCACGTACCTTTTCTCTAGGCAATTTGGTGGAAATTCCCGGCAGACTCAACAATACTCCATTGGGCGTCGATGCAATGGGACAGGTACTCAACAACTGATTCAACATTGCTTGCGCGCCATCTCGTGCGGTAGCAGCGAGGTCAGCTTCGAGATTTTCCGAGGTAGTGAGGAGGAGCGGGTTGGGGTCTTCGGCGAGCAGGAGACCGAGGTCGAAGGTGTAGGGTGTAGGTTTGTTGACGATGATGGGGAGTTTAGAAATTTTCAAGGGGGCGTCGTCGGACATGGTGAAGTGAGGTTTGGGGTTTGAATTGGTGGTTTGAATTGGGAGTTGTGAAGATGGGTTTTGATGGAGGAGAATTGAGATAGAGGAAATAAATTTTGGAATGCTGCTTTTGCGGGCGAAACCCTGCGCGGCCGCAATTTAGCGCGGGATGGAGCCCATGCATGGGCTAGTCGAGAAAGATTTCTGGAGCGAGACGAGGAGCGACGACACGTCGAGCTTGAATTTGGGATCTTAACTTAATACGCAGCGTAGCAAATCGAACATATGTCGTCCTCAGGATGTTGGAAATGTCTCTCGAGACCAAATACTTCGCAGTTTTTACAGACTAGTCATGCCACTTTGCGACTTCCGAATACGGCTGCCGCTGCCGCGGCGGGGTTCTCAACCAGTGCGGTGCTGGGTAAGGATCCAGTGAAGGCTAAACCAAAGGGGGCGTCGACATTTGCGCAGAAGCAGGCCAGGACTGGAAAGACGTTGATTATTAAGAAGAGGCCGCCGCCTGTTAAAACGGGGAAGCCCCCCGCGGACGGAGAGAGAAAGGCGTTGAGGAAGAGGATCGTGCTCAGTAATACGAATGCGTTGACGGTGGAGGGGTTGGAGGATTTGGGGCTGAACAATATTGGGAGTGAGGGGTTGGTTACGAAGGTGATGGGGTTGAGTGGGAGTACGGTGGATAGTTTGAGGGCGAGCGAGGCGTTCAAGGTCACGCAGGCATGGAATTTATTTAGGAGGCCGGCCGTGTTGGTTAGGGAGGAGAGCCTCAGGTGTACAAAAGTTTTGGAGGAGGCGGAGGAGGAGAAAAAGACAGAGAGGTTGGTGATTGATGGGGGGCGGGTTTCGGGGAAGAGTATGATGCTCTTGCATGCTATGGCTTCCGCTTTTGTCAAGGGCTGGATCGTATTGCACATTGCGGATAGTATGTCATTACTTTCTTTCTACGGATTGGATAATGCTAACATGATTTATAGCCCAAGAACTTGTCAACGCTTGCACCGAATATGCCCCCATACCTGACACAACCCCAACTCTCTTTTCTCAACCCACATACACTGCAGCGTGGCTAGAACGTATCGGCAAAGCCAACGAAGCAGTCCTCGATAAACTTCAATTATCTCAAGAGCACAATCTTCCCATAGATATCCCAGAGAATACAACATTACTACGACTTTGCCAGTTAGGAACTCGCGAGCCCGAACACTCGTGGCCAATCTTCCAAGCATTCTGGAAAGAAATCACGGCTGCGGACCGACCCCCAATCCTCATGTCATTGGATGGACTCCAGTGGATCATGAAAGACAGTCTTTACCGCAACGCCGATTTTAGTTTAATCCACGCTCACGACCTAACCGTCATCAACCACTTCGTCCAATATCTATCCGGCGAGAAAACCCTCCCCAACGGCGGCGCCGTCATAGCAGCCACATCCCGTAGTCACGCGCCCATATCCAGATCCACGGATCTAGCCATCATGCAACAAATCAACCGACAAGCAGAAGAAGAAATCACAGAACGCGATCCGTTTGAGAAGAAATACGACGAGAGAGCGGATAAAGCGTTGCAGGGTGTAAAGGTCTTGTGGCTAAATGGATTGAGTAAGCGGGAAGCGAGGAGTCTGATGGAGTATTGGGCGCAGAGTGGACTTTTGAGACAGAGGGTTGATGAGAAGATTGTGACGGAGAAGTGGGCGTTGGCGGGGAATGGAATTGTGGGGGAATTGGAGAGGGGGTCGTTGAGGATGAGGATTTAGATGGCGGGGATGGGATGGGGGTGGGATGGTTGAAAATGGAATGGAAAATGGAAAATGGAATATGAATGGTATCTGGGTACTTATCGTGATCGTGTTGTGTGTAAGATAGATACAATTATGAGATGAGATGAGATGAGATGAGGCTTGTGTGAATGGCTAGCTAGCTAGCTAGTTATTAGATGGATGGGTTGATGGGTTGATTGATGGATGGATGGATGAATAAACGATGGTTGGTACAATCAACCTAGTACCTAGTTTAGTTATGGTAGAATTTACTGTATGTATGTACTTGAGTATGTATATTATATTAGGTTTTTGCTTGGAGTGATGTGATGTGAGGTGAGGTGAGGTGAGGTGTTGTGAGATGTGATGTGGTGAGGTGAGTGAGATGTAATAAGGGGAGGTGAGGTGAGGTGATGTGAGGTGAGATGTGGTGATGTGAGGTGAGTGAGGTGAGGTGAGGTGAGGTGAGGTGAGTGAGGTGAGGTGATGTGAGGTGTATATTATATTGTGTGGAATTAAGACGGTTGAATTAAGACTGTTGAATTGAGTTGAGTTGAGCTGAGCTGAATTGAGTTGATGTGAGGTGATGTGCGGTGTTTATTATATTATATTAGGTCAGATCAGGTTAAGTTGAATTGATTGTAAGTATATCTCATCTTTAGCTGTTGGTGTTGGTTGAAGGGTTGAAGGGTTGAAGTTGATATTCTGAGGTGAGTTGGAGTTGTAGTTGGAGTTGGAATTTTGTGGATAGGAGTATGGATATGGAAATTATGGGGATAGGGATGGAGATATGATGTGTGATTTGGTCACCAATCGGGAACAATCAATTTTCTACAATAAAACGCCAATGAGGCTCGTCAATCGAAGCCAGACTACTTCCGCAGCTCTTATCAGAGAATGATTTGGCTTGATGGTATAAGTATTCGGATCCCAGTGTCATCACTTACTTAGAAAGTAAAAATAAGTCACCTCGGGTAAAAAAGGGAGGGAGTTCGCTTAAGAGCGGGGCGATATTAAAGCGTGACACGACGATTGGGGTAGGGATGTGACAGGGTTTGAGTTGTAAGTTTGTTGAACTTTTCTGATCTCCCAGTATATAATTACCGTGTTCGGTTGGTTGCATATTATATATTCAATGGTCGCCTACGAAAAGAAGGCTCTCAATGGCATAATCCCTGATTAGAACTGTTACCAACAATACCAACATACACATTGTCAGGCCACCCGCAATAGGCATGTGATTGTAAAGTAGGGTAATATATATCTCCGATCCTAGTAACCTTATGTCCTACTTAGATCTCTACTCGAACTTCCAAACAACTCATCATTCAATTCAATGCTCACAATCATGACCTCCGGAACCGCTTCATTCAAAGTCCCAGGCCTTTCCGAGCCTTGCCAAACCTGGTATAAAGTTTTTGGCGACCTCACAACCTCTAAAACCCCATTAATTGTACTTCATGGAGGACCAGGCGCATGTCACGAATATCTACTTCCATTAACAGACCTCGTATCCTCTATTCCTGTCATCTTTTACGATCAGATTGGCAATGGACAATCGACGCATCTCCCCGAGAAGGCGGGCGACGAAGCATTTTGGAGCGTCGAACTTTTCCTAAACGAACTTGATAATCTCATAAGTCATCTTGGGTTGAAAACTCGACCGATTGATGTCCTCGGGCACTCTTGGGGTGGAATGCTAGCAGCTGTGTGGGCATCCGATGCGTCGAGATCAGCCAATCTTCGACGATTGATACTTGCGAGTAGTTTGGCTAGTATGGAGACATTCCAACTTGGTATCGCCGAACTGAGGAAAAATCTTCCTCTAGATGTTCAAAAAGCGTTGGATCGTGGAGACGAAACAGGAGAATACGAGAGTTCGGAGTACGAAGCTGCTGTGGAAGCTTTCTACAAAAGACATCTCAGCCTAGCGAGGCCGTGGCCAGCACCAGAAGTTCAAGCTGCGATGAATTGGCTTGCAAATGATGCGACTACCTATCGTACTATGTAAGACTGTTGATTATTTCCTCCATGTACATACAGTTGACTGATGATAAATAAGGTATGGTCCCAGTGAGCTTGTTGTTACTGGCAATCTTCGTAACTGGACATCTATTCCGAACTTGAGTAAAATTAAGGTTCCGACGCTGTTGATTAATGGAATGGAAGATGAAGCACAGGATGTGGCTATGCAACCATTCTTTGAGCGTATTGAGAAGGTTAAGTGGATCGTCTTGGATAATGCTGCACATTTCTGCCATGTGGATCAACGAGAGAAATTTATGAAACATTTGAAGGCTTTTCTTATAGACGTCTAAAAGCCAGCATAGCCATATATCATATGGTTGATGTTGGTTGATGTTGGTTGATGTTAATATAGCTAGATATGAAAGAACAGCGAGGTACCTCTTTCAGAATCTAGTCCTGCTTTACCCACATTCATTGAACAGAGTGCTTATGCAAATTATCCGTAAAGCGGAATAACCAGGTCATATTACCTTCTAAGTCTAAAAAAGTAATTCTGGACAGCTGTAATATAGTAGCATTAGATTGTTAACTTTCAGAAAATTGCCAGCCATTATGGGTGTTAATAGTCACTCACATAGAAGTCCACAGAAGGGCTGGCTCAAACTCCATTCCGAACCGATATGAGCAAGAGCACGTAAAGACATGAAATTCTTTCCTTTGATATACAAGGGTCAGTTCTAAGTGGAACATCGTTCACTTCTCACATATGTCTCTATGCGTTCATCATAGCATCTAACAAATTTATCTAATCTTGATAACCTATATCTATATCTTACTCCCAGTTCCACTCCCATTATTCCCCGCTCACTGACATCCATCTCTAACTACAACCAATTTCTTTCTTTTTATCGAATGAGACAAGAATTTAGACACAAACAATCACTATTGATATACGAGTTGAGCTTCGAAAGAGAAAGCATGCCGAGAAAACTACTTTAGCCACTTTGTTAATGAAATAGATTATACCGGAGGTAAAAGGATCTGATCAGGCTTGGTAAGTACTACTAAGAAGCCGGTTTTGCAGGTATATTATATTATATCCATAGCGTCACACTATCTCTATCGGTAACGGATCTATCTTACAGACGATGAACAGCGCAACTTTGGCTTTATGTCTATTCTAGGGTTCTCATGTAACCTTACTGTTCTTATTACCTGGGGGGAAATATTGAAGTTTATATTTATATCCTCGAGAACCATTGGACTGGCATTAATTAGGACAGGTTTTTGGTATTTGACGATAGTGGCTAACGCGCAACAGATTCTCAAGACTCTTAATCCAGAGTCTCGAGAAGTAATAAATCAAGAAACACACTCTTTTAAGAAAGCATTTCAGTAATGACGGAAGCAGTAGTGGCCCTGAAGGCGTCATCTGGGGATATATTATTGCGTGGATTGGCACCATTCCAAACTCTTATTTGACTTCTACTCAGTATGTGAGTAGAAAATTTCTTGATTGGGATTAACCAATCGATGTTGATATTTCAACTGAAGAACATTAATAGTAACTGATCAATGCTAGTATTGTAAGTTGTTATTGAAATTCCACAATACCTTGCCTCCTACCATTTCTCTAACCTTAGACAGTTAGGTCGCAATATTAGCTCCTGACCGATCTGCCGATCTAGACGCTTCGTAAGCTAAATTACTAGTATTGGGAATATTCCACTCAGACTCATACGATTCAAAAGCATGAAAGAAGCTAATCAATCGTAATATAGAATGAACAACATCTATTAGATAACAAGCAATTACCGCACCTGTTCTGCAGCATATCTGATAGGGACTCTTTTGCAGTAACATATTGATGACATCAAAAATTCATACGACATCCCAAAACTATAACAATCACAGCTTTTCTTGTGGGCAACCAACCTTAGCTTTTGCAATTGCGATTGATGAAGTAGCAAGCAAGGCCCTCGCACACGAAGGTGTGATCTTGATGAACACATCCTAGGACAACACTCTTTGCCGTTTTGATTCTGCCCGTTTATCTTTCACCTCATGGCGATACTTCCCTTTTAACACCTTTGTCAATGAAGGTGCTCACTGCTTGGTCTTTGCATGGACTGCATTCCATGGTTAGCTTGCCAGTCTCTGTGTTATTTCTCCCTTATTAGCGCTGACTTGGCCGTTCATGTGAGACAATCTCCGGCTACCGGTCATTAATCCTCTTCCCGATTGCCTGGCTAACCACTAGATCATCTAATTAACACCCGATGTAGATGGCAGAAAAAATTGAAAGGTATTGACCGTTGTATTATGTGCAATATTTAGCGATCTTATCCTAAATGGTATTCTTGTATTCGCGATGATGACCCCATACCTGTATCTATTTTGTCTAGGAAACCTTGAAGACGTATTGGTAAACTCAAGAAACATTTGGATAATCCATTCTCTACTTCTTTCAAACGGTGACTGGTTCAACCGCAGGAGCTGCGGTAATGTGTCTACTCATCCTAGCTCTCGGTATATGCAGCACAATAGAGGCATTTGCCTCAATATCTAGAATGCTATAGTCTTTTACTAGAGACTGAGGTTTTCCTTTGGAGATTCTCGGCAAAGGTAAACATCCACTCTCTCAAAATCGCCAACAAATCTTCTCTCCTCAAGTATTTCGTGCTAAAATTTACTTTCTACAGTACCGTGACCACTAAACCTCAATCCTCATATACCGGTACATCATCGCTTCACCACCCTAGTTTCCGTGCTCCTTTAGCTCATCATCCTCGGCTCAGGCGTTGCCTTCAGTAATATTGTTAACCTCAGTATTGCCGGTCTCTATTCTTCATATTTCATCTGCTGCGTCCTGTGTCATGCTTCTTTGGCGCCGGCTAGAATATCCGGGAATCAAGATATATAATCCACAAATTTTGAGAATCGATCCAGACACTCTGAATTTGGGGCCATGGTGAGTTCCAGGCGTGATAGATGTTCTCAATGCTGCGTTTGCCGGTGTATTCGCATATCTTTTCGTATTGTAGTTTTAGACTTTCTGGCCGCCACAGACACCACACCAGTGGTTCCCATCAACCATGAAATTTAACGTTCTCACATTTGGCGGGACGCTTTTATTTACCATTTTCTGATATTTGGTCGATGAACAGAGGTCATATCAAGGACCGATAAATTAGACATACGGGTATATATTAGATGTTGAGATTTTAGTTTTCTGACTAGGTATTAACATGTTTGAGGTATGTATTTCATCCGAAGTTTATCCGAATTTGGCCCCCAAACTTGGGGAATCTGAACTTTTCGGATATCAATCTCGGGAATTGGTGAAATGTCCTGGTTTGTTGCATATCTCAAAAATGAGATTACATCGTTTTATCCCTATATTATCAATTATATTTGTGATGGCCCCTGTCAATGTCTTGCTAATGTCTTTTCGGCTGGCTGGGTGACAGGCTATTACAGTATGTATATTTCTAGACTTGCAGTCAAATCATCATTTTGATGTGATGTCAATCATGTTGTTATCTGGTACTTATATTTAATATAGAGTATAGAGTCTTCAATGATTAGATATATGATCAAACACTCAACTACAATGTCACCTAGTATATTTATCACATTACTCGAGTACTATCATATCATTATGGTTGAGGTATACTGAGCATAACAAACAAGGAAAGATATCAATGATATAGCTTAGTCATAGATAAACAACTATACCTCTAATTACACTAATAATAACATTTCCCTCATCTTTCAATATACAACAAACCATAATTTACAACTACTGACATGAATTGAACATGCCATGCCATGTCATCAATCATGGATACCGGTGCAAGTACGTACTCAGCCCTAGTGGGGGTGGCCCAAAAGTGGAGCCTAACTTTAAACGAGCATAACCCCATATTAATCTTACCTGGCTACAACAGTTATTTTGTGGAACACGAACACGAACATCACATCACCTCGATACATACTTTCTCGTCACAGTACTATACTTATTGTGTAATTTTTTGGCTTGTACTCGTATGTATTTAATAGATGGATAGTTATGTCTTAATACCCCACCATGTTTGATGTGTTGGTATTTCTTGTTGTCTGTCTGTCTGTCTATCTGTCTCTCAATATTTCTGGATACCGGTACAGTATTAGATACTGGTATCCTTTTATAAGACATGACATCGCCGAGCCTAGATGTCAGATAACCTTAATCAACCATCGTAGTACGATGAGCCGAGCTGAGTCTCTTACCTTATCTAAATATAGTATCTACGATTTGTTGGCTACAATAAGAAGTCTTTTAAAGTTACCTAGTACCTACCTACTTATTCTCAGCTTGAGAGACGACGTATTATTATTATTTGCTCATCTCAACTCATCTAAGCTTTGTATCATATCGAGATCTCTATACTTTTTACAAGTAATTTAGTGTTCTACCTTTTGTTTCACCTTCCTTGATTTTTAATATCTGTAGGATTCTTTGCATTGCTACCCATATTATATATTATATTATCTCAAACTTTCTCTACTCTACTCTACTCTATTCACACCCCAAAAACAATAGCTAGCACAAATCAAAATCCTTCCAAATGGCCGATTTCAATTTCCCCGGAATCGATCTCAGCGATCCATTTCTTCCACCCCCCGCTTCCGGTTCCATACCAGTATCCATCTACACCGGTACACCCTTCGAATCCATATCCATATCCAAATCCAAATCCAAACACACCACCCCCAAACTCTCCATTCAACCGTCCCACGACTACGGTACATTTACATATCCCCTCACACCGACAGATGAGCTTCCTAGCTCCAATCCCAATCCCAATCGCATCTCCTCAGCTACACGACACCGAGATTTCTCTTCAGATTCACATTCACCACCTTCTTTATCATATTCTCGCTCTTCGAGTATCTCTAGCTCTTCTGAAACTTCTCGCTCGTCATCGTCATCTACATCTACATCTAATCTGGATATTGTATCACTATCGCATCGATCGTCGAAGAATACTACTACATGGAGACCCCTCACTTCTTTCCCTCATTTCGCATCGTTACCATTGGAAATCCAAAAGATAATCTGGAGACACACATTACCCGGCCCACAAATCATAGAAATACATCACCACTCCCACAACCACACTCCCCTCCCCCTCCCGCCCACCCTCCACACAACCCAACTCTCCCGTCACCTAACCCTCACCCACCTAACCCCCCTCACTCTCTTCCACCCCTACTACCTTCCCGCTCCACCCCCCTCCTCCAATCACCTATCTCACCTCTCTCACCCCACCTACATCGACCTCTCTCACACCACCATCTACATCTCCCCCCTTACCATCTACCCCGACCTCGGTCTCCACATGCTCTACACGCGAAATTTACATCTTATACGATATCTCGCCATTTCCTTCGAAGTTTGGTGTGTGTTAATATTGGATAATCATTTTGTGACTGCGATGTTGGAGATGGAGATGGAGGGGTTGGTGGATGTTGAGGTTGTTTTTGAGAGGGGAGTTGATTATTCTTTTTCTGATACGACTTCCTCTGATTTGCTCTGTGACTCTAATGTCTCACCATCACGATTACAATCTCAAACCCACTCAAACTCAAAAAACACATCCAACCCCAAACCCAACCTCTCATTCACAACCCCCACCCCCACCGAAACCCAGCACCTCCAAACGCTCTTCTCGCGCTCCTACACTCGTATATGGCGCTGGGGCTACATCAGCGGATGGGAAAAGATTTTATCCAAGATTTGTTTTCGGTGGATTGACGAGGATCCCGAAATCGAAACCGACGCAGAGATAGGAGACGCAGAAGTAGAAGTGAAAATAGGAGAATCAGAATCAGAAGGGGGATTAGAAAGTCTATTGCACAGCGTCGACGATGTAATGATGGAATATAGACATGGATATAGAGATGGATATAAAAACATCTCTTCAAAACAGGGTAGATATGGAAATGTCACTTCGGGACATGGCAGATACGGATATGGATATCGAGATGCAGATGCAGAACAAGAACAAGTAGTTGAATACGAATATAGCGAGAGTGAGTATTCTGTGGATATCGACGATGAATGTTTTTCTGTTTCTGTTTCTGATGTGGAAATGGAAGGTTTGGGTATAACATATTAGAATATAGTACAGGTAACCTTATCATACAACACCATAAGGAAAATAATATTTTCCGAGCGAAATTTGCACGAGAGATTTCGGAACAACTACTGTATAGATATCCAATGCATTCTTTTGCTGCAGTATGAGTGTTGGGGTTAGATATAACGGCGTAGATATAATAACAATATAAGACATCTAGTCGTGAGCCCATACTCGAGTATGATGATATGATATATATTTATAATATCATTATTCGGAAATTAGGATTCAGAAAACGAAACCTTTTCTATCTTTTCCATCTTTTCGATACATATACCCATACCTAATACCTATCCCCTATATCCAACCAACCAACTTCCTAACCGGCCAACCACACAATATCACATCCATCTAACGTCCATATAACATATATAATACATATAACACATATACAATCCAGGACCACCAAAACGACAATTTTAAAAAAAACTTCAGATTTGGAAGGAAATAAAGTAGCGCTAACTAGAGCTCTGAGTGAGGAGAGTTCAATGACATAAACTTTCTTTTCATATCTCCTTAAAGATTGAAATTTTGTTACACTTTCAAGTTATAATACTCACTGGCAGGATAAGCATATCCATCACGACATCGAGTAATCCCACCTACCATTATCATTATCATTATCACTTGTATTTACACTTACCCATTTATATGACTATACAAGTAAGTTTACAAGTCACACATCCACACTCACCTCTATCCTCAAAAGTTAAAATTAAAACTTATTTTGAAATCCCTACACTTTCATTAAATTGTCATTCCCTATCTACTCATACGTCGCACACGCATACTTACCTACCTATCTACCTATTTACCTATCTATCTACACTTTATTTTATTTACCCCATCCATCACACTCCCTTCCCCCCCACCAACACTACCACTACCACCACTACCCCCACCAACCAGCACTACCCTTTCCTTTTTGAAAATCATTAAAAAGTCCGACCGAGTCATCCATCATATTAACAGCCTTCGCCATCACTTCCTCCTTCCCCCTTCCCCCTTCCCCCTCCACCCCTCCCTCAAATTTCCCTCCATTCTCCCTCTCATATACATGTAAATGCACACAACCTCCCCCACCCACCTCATCATCTATACACAAGAAATATACTCATATCATACTCAAATACAACAACACCATATATACATCCATCCATCCATCCAACTCCCCACCCAACCCTTCATCCAACTAACCCTCCATCCATCCTACTCAACATCTAATCCAATAGACACACAAAAAAACCCAGAAAATGAAATTTTCCTTTTTCCCCTTTCGGAAATCCAAACTCCTCCTATGCCCACCCTTATGTAAGTGCTCAAAAATGACAAAAAAAACCCAACGGATATCATGTCTGCACTGTATATGAGCAGTTTTTTCGTCCAGGATCCAATCGATGTGCACTCCTCTCCTCCCCGCATCACGCACCGGTTGATCTCCAATCCCATCATTATACATACACCAACACGCTATCTATCTTATGTCCCCTCGAAGCGTTTCCACTCACACACCCCTTTCTCTACTTTCCCCATAACCCAAACTAATCTCACCCCCTCAATTAAAAGATCCATAATTCTTGAAATCATACCCATTAGTAATCCTATCCTTGCCCTTCTTAGCAAACTCCTTCCCCGCATTTCTCGAACCCTTCGCATTTCCATTTACCTTGCCAAGCACCACACTCCCCCCCTTTCCTTTGCCTACCCCACCATTAACCGAGATTTGGGGGCTCTGGGGTAAAACATTCTGACTAGCACTCATTCCAAATTCAGAAACTTGCGCCATCAATGACCTTCTCATTTCCTCCATTTGTGCACTACCAGTATCGGAACCACTGTCGGAATCGGATTCCGAATCACTGCCAGTGTTCTTAAATTTATTAGTCGTTTGCGCGCTTAGACCTTTGGGTTGGGCAGAAGTGGGGATGATTTGCGAGGTTGCTGGAATGGGAATATCGTCATCGTTGGAACTATCATCACTATCACTATCCTCTTCAGACTCCGATTCCGAGAAATCCTTCTTCAACATTTGAGATGAAATTTGTAATTTGGATTTGGCGAGCTGGCCATTTGTTGAGGGTTTAGGTCTGAACATTGCTCCTTTTTGGCTATTGAGAGACGACAAACTTGCGCCGAAGCTAAAGCTTGGTTTGAAAGTTGGTCTTTTGGCGGGTGAAGAAAATGGACCTTGGGCTTCGAAAATATCAGATGTTAGTTGGAGATCAACTTCGTCTTGGGTATTATCCCCATCGCTACTAGAACTCTTACGTTGGTTTGTGGTTTTTGTAGGAGAGATCATATTCCTCCGGGCATGGCTTGGCAAATCTGGACTGCACCGTTGTGCTGGAGCGTCGGGCATTTCCACATCATCTTTATCACTGACATCTTCATCTTCTGAATTTTCTTGAGTCTCCTTGATTTCCGTCTTGACTTTAGTGTCATTTTCCTTTTCGACGGTATCGTCCTCCGATTCTTCTTCATCAGAAGATTCATCCTCGTAGGAAGAAACTGAGCCCGAGGTTTTTTTGAGCTTAGTGTGGGATTTACGCTCATCACCGGATGGTGCATTAGAATGAAATACAACTGGCGATCGACTCTCGCGTGGGGATGATTGATTTTCGCCCATTTCTACATCTTCATCAGATTGGGCATTGCTGATTTCTGGCTCTTCGGCTCGTAGAGTTTCAGGACTGATAGATTTTTTTAGGTCTGGCTTGATTGGTACCTCTTCCTCGGAATCGGAAACTTTTGAGTCGGAGCTATCTGAACTCGGAGGAAGCGGGACTTCGGCAGGTTTTACTGACGACTTTGATTTTTCTAAGGATAAGGTTAGTTCGTAGTCCTTTTACCAATGCTTCAACAGTAATTTGCTTAACAACATTTGATTACAATAAGAAGATGAATCACGTAAGAAATATCGTGGGAACTTTGTGCACAATCTTGACATACCTTTGGCCGGTATTGATCGGTTGGATGTTGTAGTGATTGCTTTTCTTGGCTCCGGCGTGACAGTTTTTTTTGTTAAGTCCTTAGGCTCAGTAGAAATACTCTTAAGTTCTGGTGGGGGTAAAGGCTTAGGCGTTGCAGATCGCGACTTTGAGGCCGGCCGAGCTGCAATCAATGGAGGTTGATTCATGGCGGATGGTTTTGCGGATTGTTGTCTGACTGGAGTTGTACTACGATCAGGTCGCCTGAAAGTTTTAGGTAACGGTATCGGTGTTTGATTTTGCGCCGGAAGCTGACTAGAAGCGATTGTGGGTGTTATTTTTCCTTTCGGCGTATCAACTGAAGTCTTCTTGGGTTGTGGTTTTGCAGGAGTGATTGTCTCATTGATATCAAAGGAGACTCGCCTAGGCAAAGGCATCTGAGCTTCTAGACTGGTATCCTTGGGAGCTGGTGATGAGCTTGTCACACTTTGCGAAGAACGTGATGTTTTCAAAGACGACTTCTTTCCTCTTGGATAATGGGGAGTGGATGATTGACGAGGGAGTATGATGCCAGGGGTGTTTCGTCTGCTGACAGGGGTAACTTTTCTACTTCCCTGTGGGGTATTGGATGCTCTCTTAGAATTTTCAATGGCCTTCGACTTTCTAGACTCCTCTTCAGCTGCCTCCTTTTCCTGTGCTTTGTCGTCTTCTTCAATCTGTCTGCGCAATCTCTCTTTCTCATCCTTTAGTTTTTGCGCTTCAAGAGCAGCTTCTCCCTTTTGCCTTCTCACAGCTTGCTTCTGTTCCTCTTCCGCCTTGCGTTCCTCTGACTTTTCTTTACGTATCCGCTCTGCTTTAGCTGCCACAGCTTCGGATTCACGTCGACGTTCTTCGGCAGCTTTTGCTGCTGAGGCTCGCGCTTCCTTGGCTGCTACTTCATTTTCTTTCCTTTGGCGCATTTCATTCTCGCGTGCTCTACTGTTTGGCGTTAAGGGGAGCTGGCTGGGAGCAGAGACCGACTCGACGGCTTTTGTAGTATTGCGATTATTTTTTGATGGTGAATTGGATAACTTTTCAAGCCCGGGCAATCCTGCTGGTAGACTTTTCTTGAGCTTAAGTTTTGATTGTTTGACTGTTGGCTCCTCAGTATCCGAACCAAAGTCGTCATATATGTTACTTTCGGTTCGAGGTGATCGATTCTTGGGATTGCTCGATTTTGCGCCTGGCAGAACTGTTTCTGAAGGTTTCTGCTTCTTGATAGAATTCAAGCGGCTATGTGGAGGAAGTTGTGGTTCGCCTGCCAATGGACTTGTCGCAGTTGTTGAAGTGGAACGTCCCCTGTCAGTAGCCCTCTGAATGTGATAACTAGCACCTTTCACTCCTGCACTGTTCTGTGATCTACCCTGGATTCGTGGCGGAGGTTCTTGGAACGGACTGATAAGTCCTTTTGGAGCCCTGTTTGGTTGCGCATTTGCGTTACTGGCAGAAAACTTTGTAATATAATTAGTTATGGCGTAGCCTTGGTATGGAATATTCCGCTTCACCGGCGATGGAGATGATAGGGGTGGGGTTTCGGAGATCATGGGAGAATTTTCTCTTACGTTTGGCACAATATCATTGTCCTCATCCTCATGACCTAAGATAGCACTCTGTTGTGAATCTGGAATTACCGTCTCTGGCTTCTCTGGGATACCTTCTAACCTTCCGCCGGCCCATGGCTCTGTTTCTCGAGAAGGAATTGGGTGGTCCGGATCTATTCCCGTCCTCTGACGTTTTTGAGGATTCCAAAAAGGTTCCACATTTCCATTCAAAGGTGACCTATCTCTTTTCTGACCCAGAACACTTGTTGGATTGAATCGAAGGGCTGAGGTTGGTGGGAGAGAATCTCTAATATTTGGTCTGTTGGGGGCTTTTATGATTCGAATCGTAGACATATTGGGAAATAGAGGTCCTAGCATATCGTTTTGGGTGACGTCGAATAACTCATCATCCATACACTTCTTGATCGCAAGTGGCCTAGGTGAAGCACAAATCAGCAAATGTAATTTCAATTTCAAGCTTTGCGACCCAAATTTGCATGGTACGTTCGCAGAAGCGCAAACACTCACTGGCCATAATTGATTTCATGAACTCTCGAAGCTTCCGTGCAAAACTCTCGTATGGTAATATTCGGCGAAGTTATAACTCGAAAGCAACGAATTGGGCGATCTTGTTCCTCGGCAGCATCTGGTGTAAAGACCTTAACTCTGAGTGAAAAGCCTGGTGAAGCGGGGGCTTCCAATATGGAATTCATCGTAGTTTTTGATTAGTTTGAAGTTATGCGAAACAGCAAGAGGACGCTGATATGCGAAAATGAGAGACAAGATCAAAAATACGAACGGCATCGAGAAGCCAATTGGTAGTATCGAGCTAAATGCTTTTTCAATAGTGGAGCATAAAGTCAAAAGCAAATCGCGTCAAAACGCGTGAAAGTTGGAGAAGCTCTAGCTCTACTTTAGTATCCGTATCGTGGATCATGGATCGTCTAATAATAAAAGAGGGGAGGGGAGGGGAGGGGAGGGGAGGTAGGTTGAGTTGAGTTTTGAAGAATTTCTTGAGTAAGTGGTTTGAAGAGATATATAAAACGTTTATTTCAGCTTCAAAATTCACTAGCTCTAATTCTTCTTTTCTCTACTTTTATTCCTTTTTTTTCTGTTTGCTTTCTATCTTCATCCTAAATTTTTCTGATAACAGCAAAAGCAATGTTTCTAAGCTTATCTTTATGTGCGGAAGTACTTTTATCCTCTCCGTTAAACAAGGATTAGTACCCATGTCGGTAGCTTTGATTTGTACCCAGAACTTGTCAAATTGTCACTTGAAAGATGATAGATAGAATCCGGTGTAGGTATCTACCTCTAGGTAGTTTGGTGTTTTGAAATTGATGGGTACTGACAATCTATATATGCCAGATACCTTTCAATATCGTCCTGTCGTGACCTTCTTCTTGGTAAATGGTATCCAAATCTATTCATTGCCTTCACTTTTGTACTCCAGATCCCCCCACCTCTTTCCCCAAAAAGGATTGCATAAACATTCCCCTCCCAGTTCTTCTCTCTTAAAAAATGTCGAGTAGCTATCGAAATCAATCTCAAACCCACATCTGCCTTATCCAATGCCCAAGAAATAACATGAGCAAACCCATCACAACCGCCACAACTGCCATTCCAACCACCACCCATTGTCGAAGTTTAAAAGCATCCGAAACCTCCATCTTCATCATCTTCTTCTGTTTAGTATGCCAATGCCACGGCTCCTGTTCCCTTTTCCTATCTCCTTCCGCATTTTGGTCTCGATACGGTGATTTGACGTATGCATATGGTTGTGGTTTAAAGATCAATCTGTGTAGATAACCTTGAATGCGCCCGAGGAAAGTATCTGGATATGTGCGGGGTTCTGAATGTTGATGAATTCGAAGAGAACTATTGCGCCTGTCGATGAGGAAGAGCGATATGATAAATGAGATGAAGGTAATGGGTGCGATGATAAGCTATTCATTTGATTAGAACTTTATGATGCGCAAGCTGGGGAGATATCGAAGTTACTAACCCTCACTACAGCACTCTCCTTTGGAGCTTCGGGAAGTATTGGAGAATGAAATGTTGGTGGAGGTGATGGTGATGGTGATAATGCCGGGGATTGACGTGCTGGAGATGACATGGTGATCATTTAACTTATATCATCAGATTTGAGGCCACAATTTAGACCTTTTGAGGTGGTGTTCACATTCCTTTATATTATATATTTTTCTGAAGAATAAAAGATTGTTTTATTTGTTTTCTTCGTTGTCGGTCAACTTACCCGCCGAGACATACCGACGTGTATTGTGGACACAAAGCTCAGCCTTGGGAGTGACGTCTTCTTATCAAGTTCTTGTTCTCCAATCTTTTTTCTTGTGCACCAAGTAGTAGGTAAGCTTAGCTCCTCTCAACGGCGCCGGCGGCTCCTAGTCGGCAAACTTGAGATTTTACAATCGCTTGAGCTAAATCGATTCATTGAGTATACCAATACCGTATTGAAATCCGTTCGATGTCTAAAACCAAGTCAATGTAAGATACAACCAGAAACAATCCGACTCCCGGCAGTCATCTTCTTGAAGCTATTCGAATGTCGGAAATAGTTCGTTCGACTGGTGGTTAGTGGCTGATAGCAGATGATGTCTGAAACCTAACGTCAGAACTATAAGTATATCTACATTTGAGTAGTAACTCCTTTGTTTCTCTCGATCTAATCTCCTCAAATACATAAGTGTTACAGTTAATCGCGACGGTTGGATGTTTGCACTGTCGCCATTTGGAGCAGGACAGACTGTCGAGAAGTGCGTTAGACAACTGCCTCAGTTCAACTAATGTACCCAGTCTCTGTATGATTATTATTTGAATCAAAACGCAAGGGGTTTGACCGGCGGCGACGTTCTTGTTCCAAAGACTCATATGGACATTGGCTTCGTCTGACAATTTCTCGTCTTGACATAAATCCTTGCTTCGGAGAGTACATACTACAATTTAAAATGTCACATTAATTATGACTTGCTATTGTACGGAATTCTGACAACAATATCGCGGATCGTGACAAAAGGTTGTGCTGGTACAGCATACATAAGCTCAGCCACAAAAGGCCAATCATCCAGATATTCCAAAGGATTACCGTAATCCTAATTCATCGATATCCATCATCATGATCAATCCGCGAACGGTGTTTGTGACAACGTTCATAAGGTTAGCTTCAGCGAGCTGGCTTCAGCGATTGACCGTTTTGGGAGCAGTTGCGAGCAAAAGTCCCAGTGGCTTACTGCTGAAGAATGCAGATTTCCTTATCATAGGAAACTATATAACTACGAAACCTGACACAGGGTAAGTTATTACTTTTCTTTATAAAATTCATTTTGTCAATTGTTCAAGATGGCAAAAGCAATTCCTGGTCCGAAAGCCAAACCCCTTGTGGGTCATTTGTTAGATCTTATGGATGAGGAGGCTCCGCTTCGAGCAATTGAACATATGGCGGTTGAATATGGCCCTATCTACAAATACACCAGAGGAGGAAATCGAATAATTGTTGTTAGTTCCGTGGAGATTATGGAAGAGCTTGGTGATGAAAGTCGATTCGAAAAAGCACCACCAATGGCACTTGGGAAAGAGGATGAATGGCCCGCAGGTTTATTTACAGCTGCGAATGATGATCCAGATTGGGGACAAGCACATAGAATTCTCGTGCCCGCCTTTGGACCTTTGGCTATCGAGGGGATGTACGATCGTGAGTTTTCTGGTGCTCCTCAAAGTCCAGTATCATATATACTGACGCGAAATAGAAATGCAAGATATCAGCACTCAATTACTCTTAAAATGGGCTAGATTGGGCTCCACGGAACCGATCAGTGTAACGGATGATTTTACTAGACTAACTCTCGATACCATCGCTCTTTGTGCCATGGACTTTCGATTCAATTCTTTCTATTCAAATAAGATGCATCCATTCGTTGATGCAATGGTGGGGTTTCTATCTGAGTCTGATGATAGAGCCAGACGACCAGAGTTTCTTACCAACCTGATGTGGAAGAAGAAAACCAAGTTTAACCAAGATCAAGACTTCATGATCGATGTTTCTAAAGACCTGGTACAACATCGAAAAGAAAATCCCACAGTTAAAAAAGATCTTCTGAATGCTATGCTTAGCGGAAAGGATCCTCAGACTAAGGATGAAATGAGAGATGATTTGATTATAGAAAACATGATCACTTTCTTGGTCGCTGATGCGTTATGGACTGAGTATATCCACTGTTATGGCTAACATGAGGGTTAAGGTCACGAAACTACCTCTGGATTGCTCTCATTCGCTTTCCTCAATCTAATGAAAAACGCCGATGCATATAACGCAGCTCAGCGGGAAGTAGACCAAGTAGTAGGTAGAGGACCGGTTCGTGTAGAACATCTTAATAAGCTTGAATATTTGAATGGTGTTCTCAGAGAAACTTTACGACTTACGCCAACTGCTCCGACAATCACAAAACGGCTTGTCAAAGGTGTCACCGGGGTGAAGGCAACTCTTTGTCGTGAACAATATCAAATCGAACCAACAGACAGTATTCTCGTAATTCTTGGTGCCATGCAACAGGATCCGCAAGTTTATGGAGCCGATGCAAATGAATTCAAGCCAGAACCTATGATGGGGGATAATTTCAAGAATTTGCCAGGCGCGGCATGGAAAGTAAGCATCTGAAAGCTTCCTATACAACTAATCTAACGACTTAAATAGCCATTCGGAAGTGGTGTTAGATCATGTATTGGTCGTGCTTTTGCATGGCAAGAAGCGTTAATGATCACAGCCATGCTCCTGCAAAATTTCGATTTTCGTCTTCACGATCCGGGATATAAATTACGCATCAAGCAATCGCTTACTATCAAACCAAAGAATCTTATAATGCGAGCTACACTTCGACATCAGATGACGGCTATGGATCTAGAGCATCTCTTAAGAGGCCCTCCATCGTCAAGTCTCAATTCTGTAGACTCATCATTGGCACCCGCTGCAGAAGTACCAGACATTTCGAGCCTAAATCTTGATTGCAAACCCATGACAATTCTCTATGGCTCTAACACAGGAACATGTCTTGCTTTTGCACAGAGAATGGCTTCAACTGCCTCGGGGCATGGTTTCAAAGCCAAGGTACTTGAAATGGATAGTGTTGTTGGCGAACTGCCTACATCTCAACCAATAGTCATAATCACAGCTTCATACGAAGGTAACCCGCCAGATAATGCTGCAAGATTTTTCAGTTGGCTCGAAAAATCAGAACCTCGCACGCTATCAGGAAAAGAATTTGCGGTTTTTGGTTGTGGCCATAGTAAATCAAACTACGCTTTTCATTCGCCAAAGTCTAACCAGGAACAGGTGATTGGAAATCTACATATCAAAAAGTACCAACGATAGTGGACAACCGTATGGCCGAATTTGGAAGCTTAAGACTCGTACCAAGAGGCCTCTCAGATGCCGCTAAAGGAGATCTCTCCGGTGATTTCGATGATTGGTCCAATAAAATCTTCTGGCCCAAGGTCAGCCGCGGTTCGAAATCTCACGGCTCAATTGCAAATGCAGGAATGAACATCGAAATATCAACTCAACCAGGCGTCACAAGTCTCCGGCAAGATGTCCAAGATGGTGTTATCGTTGGATCTAAAGTATTAACCGCACCCGGAACACCCGAGAAACGACATTTAGAAATCGAACTCCCTCCCGATATGATATTTGAGAGTGGAGATTATCTTGCGGTTCTTCCGGTCAATTCAAATCAGAATGTGAGAAGAGTGATGAAGATATTTGGTTTAGCTTGGGATTCCACGATTATTATCAAGGGACAGAGATTAGGAACTTTACCTCTTGATACTCCGCTTTCTATCAGGGATATTCTGGCTGGGTATGTAGAGTTATTTGAGCCTGTTAGTAAAAAGGTATGTACTCCCCCAACATCTACCTACAAGCTATCACAATTAGCTAATAATCAAATCCAGGTTCTTCAAACCATGGCAAACTCAACCACCGACGAAACTGCAAAACAAAGCCTCACAGCCACGTCCACCGACCCCACCATCTACGAACGCGAAGTCCTCACTAAACGTCTAAGCATAATCGCTCTCCTAGAAGCCTACCCATCAGTTAAACTCCCCTTCCACTCCTTCCTCTCTCCCTCTCCCCCCTCCGCGTCCGCTACTACAGCATTTCCTCCTCTCCGCTCTCTTCCCCCAAAACCTGCACCATCACCTACAACGTTCTATCCGTCCCGTCTCTCTCCGGCCCCGGCTACTATGCCGGAATCTGCGGCACGTATCTCTCCACTCTTTCCCCCGGAGATCCCATAAAATGTTCCGTGCGACCGAGTAGTAAATCGCTGTTCCATCTACCCTTAGACATTAAGGGAACTCCTCTCTTGATGTTTTGTGCTGGTACCGGAATCGCTCCATTTAGAGGCTTTATCCAACAAAGAGCCATACAAGCCGCCGCATCCCCGGATCGAAACCTCGCTCCCGCAATCTTATTTGTAGGATGTCGTTCCTCGATTTCTGACCGCTTATACGCACATGAATTTGATAAATGGGAATATCAGGGTGTAGTTGACATGCCGTCTTCTTTTTCCCGCGAATCCGACCCAGACACAGTACCCTATGTTAATGGGAATGGGAAAACTCCAAGTGGGAAACGGGACAGGCAACGGGAGGAATGCAAATATGTACAAGAGAGAATGATGAAGGAGAAAGATAAGCGGGATATATTAAAGCTGTGGGATGAAGGTGCAAGGGTTTATGCATGTGGTGCGGGAGCTTTTGTGAAGGAAGTTGGGAAGGCGGCCAGGGAAATTGTGAGGGAGAGGTTGGTGTGGGGTGAGGATGGGGATATGACGGGGGAAGGAGAAGGGATGGAGGAAAAGGGGATGGAGGAGAGAGAGGAGAGGGAGGAGCGGTTAGATAGGGCGTTTGAGATGGCGCTGGTGGATAGGTGTGCTACTGATATTTTTGGGTAGGGGGAGGGAGGCTTGCTATTTTAAATCTAACTTTGTACTAAAAATTCGCTTATAATGTATATTGACTGACTGACTGAATAATTGACTAGTGGGTATTGTATTTAGTGATTTAGTGATTTAGTGTCTGCCTTTTCTTTATTAGTCATTACCGAGCAGTCATAACCTATTAGTTACGGATTACGGATGATTACGGATTTGTATCAAGTTGTCACGGTATAGTACTTGTCTAGTGGTGAGTAATTAATTAGTCATAAGTTGTTATTTGTAATTCGTGTTCGTGATTGGTGGGTGGTGATTGGGTATTGGGACAGTTCTATGGGAAATGGAGAAGAGGGGATGTTAGTTATGTGTATGTGTGGGGGGTGTGGGTGTGTGTGTGTGTATATGAGATCTTATGTGTAAAATAAATTGGTTTGAGTTGGTTTGATTTGATGAGATGTATCTGATTCATAAGCTGTGCTGTGCAGTGATGGAGAGAGAGGTAAATTAAGGGTACTAGTAAGTAAAGGGTAGGTAGCGCTAAGGTAAAGTCAAGGTAAGTTAAGTTAAATATACAGAACTACGCAAAGAGAGGTTTCGTGGTCAAAATCAAAGTTATAACTCATACGTTTAGTTTGAGTTGAAGCACAGTATTAGTTGCTGGCAATTTTGAAAGTATGCTACGAAGGAAAACGTCTAATTCTGATTTGTATATCAAAACATAACATCTACCTATATCTCACGAAGCTTGATGTAAATGCTGCTAATTCGGACAACGGACTTGTCTTATCCCATCGGCAGCCTTGGCCATGGAAGATTAAGTACATGAATTTCATGTCACGCAATATCTAACTGTTACACCAACATAATCCCGAACAGCGGAAAATTGGATCTGATGTTTGCCAACGTTCTTGGAAAGTCTAAGCCCTCGTTGAAAGTGCGCCTTCAATAACGCAATCTCGCCATTGTTCCACAGAAGGCCTGCAAAATAGTTCTCTTGTATGCAAAAACCCATCTTGGCTGCGGTCCGCATTTTCAGCTGCAATAGTCGATGTTGTTATATGGTCATGCGGACCTGTCGTGACCCCAGTAATAACCAATAACTGAGAGCTGCATAGTACTGTACCAATGTAAATGAGTCTTGTCGGAAATGCTCGTTCTACATAGCTTGGCGCATAGACTAGATGCTTGGATCTGCAATTCAATATCCAATTCTTCTTGCAGAAGTGACAACGCATGCAGAAGGAATCATCCCATTTCATTCTGCTGACATCCAATCAACAGAATCACATTGTGGTTCTGATTGCGGAAATTAAGCGCCAAGACTCCTTGTGATGCGACCATGACAACAACCATGACAACAACCATGGCCATATCACCAATCGTTCTAATCGTTACCTTCCATCCTTCCATATTTGGAAAGCCATTCAATAGATAAAAGTCATGCAGTAGGAAGGAAGCTACCTCATGTGTTGTTATTTGGATTTACTCCTCTTTTCACTTCCAACAAGTTCATTCTCATTAACAAAAGACCTTTACTCCTCTTTTCGATTCCTCTTTTCACTTCCGACAAGTTCTCATTTACGAAATCTTCGAAAATGGAGACTGTAGAAAACATTCTGTCACAACATCCCCCAGATAACGTGACGTACAGTCATATGGCAAAATATTCTTCCTCGAGCAAAAAACCTTGGGTCAATAATTATCTTCCAATTAATCCACGACTTAACCCGCCGACCTACGAATCAACCAACAGACTTCTTGCTCTCGATCAATATCTACCAAAGCAGCCATTCATTTCCGAGTTATACACTGCGGATCCAAGCGAACGAAAACGCTTTCAACAACTTGTTTATCCATTGAATCCTTCGAAAGAGAGACATATCCAATCAGAAGCCGATTCATTTCGGGATTTTGTACAAAACATCTTATTACCTGCTATTCTCGCTTGGGATGAAAGTGATTTCATAGAAAGATGCCAGACAAGTCCTCCAGAAGTGCCCAAATACCACAACAAAAGCGTGGATCACTTATTTACATGGAAACTAGATGGGACAATGGGTAGTGAGAGATGTGCAGTAATTGGAGAGATGAAACAATGAGGCGTGATCATTCATAATGAATGGATTGGGACGCAAGCAAAAGGCGATATGACTAAACGACTTGGTAAAGAAATGAGAGCGTAAGTTTTTTCCTGTGAAGCGAAGAAAAGGAAATTTTACTAATATTGAAAGGTAGATATGCCTATCTCTACAAATGTCCACAAGTATTTGTTTATGATGGAGCATACCTTCTGATAGTTCAATTCCAAGCGAAAACCCAAGAAGATATCAAATCAATTGATTGTGCGATTGATTGTTGGTGTCTCCCACGTATCCCACGATCACCACCTGATTGTTCTGCCAGGTACGGACTCTATCGACTAATGTGGCGAGGGTGGATGCGTCTGATAGCTATGAAGGAGAATCCCCAGGTTTCATTAGGCAATTATAGCCGTCGCCGTACAAAGGACCTTAGACTCGTCCGGTATCGTTAAGCCGTATGCACGCAACACCGACGCTTTCGCATGTGTGCATGAGAAGCATTCACCATTTGCACCGCTGGAATCTACAGTCATCGACGCAATACTGGTGTACGCCCGCCGCGAGCGAAACACGTTCACCGTGTCGTTGCGTTGTACGAGGTTCCCCACACCGGTAAACATTATTGGATGAGACTCGATGCTGGGGTAGCATCGTACTAATCGTGCAGTACACGTATCGCTAACAGTAGAGTATAACGATGAGTCATACGTGCCCGGATACACCCACAGTAGTGCCTTGCTCTTTTCTCTCAACCACCTGTACACGGGAATGTCCTTTCCACAGTACACAATACCGCACGAGTCGTTAATAATAAGATGGAGCTGCGCTTTGACGTCGGATTCGTTACCTGTTGATGTCGACAGGTCCCTGCCAGGAAATTTATGGTAGGTGCTAAGCGTTTGTCTGCGAATATCACCAAAGACCACAAGCGTTTCCATGTCAGCCCGGGATCTAATGTTCAGAATCCAGTTTTTAAGCTCCATCGTATGAAGATCCGATGATGCAAGCAGCACTACCAGTATGCTATGGTTCGAGTAGTGCTTAACGATGCTGTAGTCCGCGTCTATGTCGGATGCCAGGCTACATCCTGTATACATGTGGATAGGACTACGTGGAAAAATGCTGACGTAGGTATTATCCATGGATATAGGTTTGCCCATGTCGCCCAGCGCAGGCGCCGCGGCATACGCATCCCGACGTGTCGTCTTGTGAGCATGAGTACAAGTTGGAAGCATCCCTCATGGCGTCAGCGGAGAAGAAGAAACGCGATAAATTGGCCATGCAACTTGCAATCGCCAAGGCACAAAAAGAAGAAGCTGCCGCTAAAGCTATCGACCATTCGGCGACACCGAAGGGAACGTATTTCAAGAAAGCATCGAAGGACGCGTATAAGACCACCGGAGGACACCGCCCAACAGCAGGTCCTTCTTCGACTAAACACAAATGTACAAGTTGTGAGGTAATGGTACCCAAAGCAGCTTTAGTTTGTAACTCGTGCGCGGCTAAGGCCAAAGCCAAGGCAACGCAACCTCAGTAAATCGTCGCATATTGAAATTTTAAAAACAGTAAGGGACAACTGCGTTGTGCAATGTACACATTCGATCGTACGCGCACTAGTTGGTTATGTCGTCAGATACAAACCCAGCTGTGACTCGTAACGTCCACCATTCTGTCCAACCAACGTCGTCGGCAGTTGAGCTGTTGAAAGCGGCGCCTGCAATAACGGAATTTACCACGCGCAGCTTTGAGCCTCGGTATTATAATGACGATTATGAAATACGTCGGAGAATACACTGTAGAGAAACTGCTGCGCTATCAACCGACGGTATGCGGGAAGTGGATGCCATGATATCTCAGGATATCGCTTTCATGAGCAAGTGGTTCTTGAATGAAGAAGACTGTACGCTGCAGGACATGATGGTATCAGTCTCCGCATGGGCCGAGTCCCTACGGAACCTGATACGCGAGCTTCGCATAGTCGCGCTGCATCCGGACGGTGTGACTCCGAGGCGCTCAAGCGGACGGCTATGCTACGGTGTGGTGTCTTATACTATATCCCTGCATTACGACGCGCGTAAGGAAAGCTTTCCCACCGTCAGACACGCGTCTAGAAAAATATGCAAGGATCCTACGTTAGAGCGCCACATGACGTTTCTTATGACAGGATGCTTCTGGCGTCTATACGGCGCGCCCATTTAACCACGCAACACCTGACGTATTACCCACGACACGCCTGCTATGTCCTCGCCAATACGCACGTTAATAATGAGCCCACGTTGGGCGTGTCGATCTACGAGGTGGGTCAATATCATGGGGACTACGATGGTGACGAAATGCACGTGATGCCTGTTTACAACCAAGAGTCGGTGGCCGAATGTGCCAGTTGGATCCACGATATGGATGAACCTTTCCGCGGTGCGATTTCCGAACATATGAGCATGAATTTTGCGGGTCATAATGACCCGAATTACAACTACATGTCGTTGACCACCGTCAGTATGGCGGATATTGCCAGGGGCGACGCAGACACACATTTCGGCAAAGCTGCCAGGATGAAGCCCGCGCTGGTGAGGCAAACAGGTACTAGATTTACGAATCATCTGGCGGAGGACAACTACATAGAAGAATCAATAAGGGGAATGTCCGATATAACCAAACAACAACTGATGCAGGGTCCCATAGGGTACATGTCTAGAATGGCGAAAATGGCGTCCATGTGCTTCGTTAGAGTTGACTCGGCGCTATGCGCCGTGATCAAAGACGGTCTGGTGCACCTGGAAAATAGCCCCTCATACCAAGCAGGTTGTCCGTGCCTGACAGCAGTTTCCAGAATATGCGCCGCAGCGCAGCAGTCTGCACTAGACAGTCATAGGGCGAGCGTTGAAGGAGGTGGACATACTAGGGTGTTACCACCGCACGACATGATAGCCGATCTGTTTGAAGGTTCACTATCAACCGTCGTTGTCCTAGAAGGTCATCTTTCTGTGCCGAGTGATATGATATGGAGAGCCGAGATCGGCGCCGATACCGTGTGTATACTAACGAGCGAACAACTAGAATGCTTTAATACCTTTGACATTATTAAAGGGGAGTTTGAGTATTGGTCGGGTCGGCCACTTTGGAAGGGAATGTTGAACGGTGATACAACCTTTCATCATCCAGACGGATATCATCGGGAATTTGATATTGATGCCGGGAGATGGTATTGGAAACGTGGAGACGGTAATGGTAATCGTGTCGCATGGGATACCGTGTGATATGGATATGATTGATGGGTTGTATAGCCTTATAGGTAGCTCGGGGTAGTTACACAAGCCTTATCTCCGGCTGGGACCTTGCTCATTATTCAGTTGATGTTAATTAAGGATTAAGGCTCAACCTTTTGAAAATCTTCTTCTGTGATAACAGTGACTCGAGTACAGCACAATCTATACGTCGCTCATGTAAAGGTTTTACATTACATAGTACCCAGATCTTATTTGCGATTCCTGTATCCCACAATCCAATCCAATCCGAACATTCCCTGTTAAACCCTGCGATTTCTCCATCTTCATCCATTCCCACAGGTATTTATAAGGGTCTGAATTATCCCAAAGTTTTCTCGTCTTTCCCATTGGTTCTAGCCATTCCAGCCTTACTCTATAATATTGTGTACCTATTTATTTACCTCGAGAACAACTCGTATTGTTGGCATCGGCTTCTCTTGTTTTAGTGAGTATTATATAATACAATATGATTCTATAAGATCATGTGATAAAGCTCATCGCTTAAACTAGCTTAGCTTAGCTTAGTCAGATACCAAGCTTAGGTTTTATCCATCACATCCTTTAATAATCCATCCCTTCTTGACATCACTACTACAATGTCATTCTTTAAATTTTTACGAGTACTGAGATCTCCTTCTCCACCTGTCCCGCCACCTCCATCCTCAGCCTTAAGACTCCCCTCCCCCTCTGACCCACTCTTGGTGCCATCTCCAACTCTATTCACTGATGATGAACCAACAATGTTCACTGATGATGAACTCTATGGTCCATTGGTAAGATATTGACTATATAAAAGTTTCCCAGATTCAAAAAGCTAGCAAACATTGTAAGGAATTCTATCTAGGCCACAGGCGGATTCTTGCAACAGACTCTGACCGAATTCATCCGGGTCGGACAGTTTATCGATTGAAGATTAAGAAACCATGGATCATCAATTATATTCCAAACGGGATTATTTTTTCAATTGGATATCTCGTCAATTTATTTCCATAGCTGAAAGCTATCGCTATCGCCATCTATCCTGAAGGGTTCCTCCCATCAACTGTCATATTGAAAAAGCGGAAGCCTGATTGGGACGAAGAGTTCGAGACGGAAAAGCGCATGTATCGTCATTTGGCGCCACTTCAAGGAACTGTCATCCCGCACTATTATGGAGAAGCAGTTTATGATGGATCTCCTGCACTTGTATTATCCGACATTGGTGGGGAAATACTTGAGGATGATTCGATTATAAAGTGTAGACATGATCATAATTCACTTCCACAGTCTGGAGATGATGACGATCTCGATATCCTCGAGGCGAAATTGAAGGAAGCCTTCAAGATGTTGACGACGTACGGAGTGATTCATGAAGATACTCAATTGCACAATATCTTCGTGGTTGATGATCGAGTAATGGTTATTGATCTCGAACAAGCTTCGGTGTCAGACAACATATGGGACAGCAATTTTAATTCTGGTAGTGTGAACAATACTAATAATGCTAGTGTGAGGAACATCATACGGGAAATCAAGGCTCGTCGGTGGGGAACCAGATTCATTATGGAACGGGAACGACGCTCATACCGAGAGGCAACGGAACAGAATTTATGGAAACCTCTAGTGGTTCCGGACATCCCAGCATATTGACTGGATATTGTTTGTGTTGAATATGACGCTAATGCAATCACTATTCCTCCTCATTCTGTACATATAGAACCGTCTCCCACATCTAGCTTTTAGCAATTAATCTCACTGTGCTTCTCTTAACTGCTCCATAATCATTAATTTGGTTTACTAGTAAATCTCGAAAGTAATCTTACATAGCATATTATACGTTACAATCTGAGATATCCCTCCCTCGAATTTAACCTACACTCACTAATACTCATCACACCTTCCAACTAAGTATAATTGTTAGAAAGTCATGGGTACTACGGGTATCACGGCACTGCCCCTCTTCTTTATTCACTACTAGCGTACATCTAGTTTACTTATACGCTCAATAACATAGCTTAGATTCTGTACCTGAATATAATCTACATACACTTCTGACAATAATATATAATATATAATCAAGTAAATATAATAGACAGGTTACGACGAGAGATAATAATAATATTAGATTCCTACTACAACTAATCCTAATCCTAATCCTACTAAAACCAAAACCACCCCCACCCCGTCAACCACCACAATAGTACCCCCACCAATCCCACCCAAACCTCAATTCCCTTAATTCCCTCCTCGAATTCCCCACCTCCCAGCTCCTCCATGCCCAATCCCTTCCCTAAACCCAATCCCATCCCCTTCCCCATCCCCACCCCTCACTCCCCCACCAATCCCCCCACCAATCCACGCACCCCTCCATCCACCCTCTCCAAAGGTCCCAAACCCCCCCTATTCCCTCCCAAATCCCCTCCCAAACCCCGTACCGCCACCCCATCACCCCCAACGCCAACGTCAACACCCACACTCAAAGCGTCAAGGCCAATAACCACCCTAACATCAACCTCACCCAATTTTCCCATTCCCACTCTCTCTCCCCCCTATCCCCGCTTCCTCTCCCTCCCTCATCCCTAATTCCGCTTGCTCTCCCCGCCTCACCCGTAATCCCCCTTCCTCTCTCCCCATCTCTAGCCCCTCTCCCCCCACCACCATCCCCATCCCCATTCCTACCCCCCTCCACCCCCTCCAAAGAATAAATAAACTCCATTTCCTCCGATGTAAACCATCCCTTATCCAGAAAGGTTTGCACATCAACTTTTAGATCCTCGATTGTATCTTGCAGTGCTCTGCGGGTTTGTGTTTGTGTTTGGGTTTGCGGTATTTCAGACGTTTGACGGGACATTGTGGTGTGGGGTTATGCGAGTTAGTGCTGGAGTAACCTATGATGGATGGTTGATTTGAGGATTAGGTAGGTAGGATTGAGTTGAATTGACGATTGGGATATGTTAGGATAGGTGAGGATATGTTACTCAAGTAGATAGTTGATTATTCGAATGAATAAACGGCTGGTTTGCTTGACTGATATTTATCAAATAACCCAAATAAACCATATATCTTGTTCTTCCGTAGATGATAATATAATTAATATCTGTATCCCAAAAGGTATACCAATACTTGGAAACAACCAATCGTGTAGTATTTCTCAATATCTCAAGTGTGTTTATGAAGTAGAATTAAAGTATAATCAGAGCTCCATCCATCTTAATCCATCTAAACCTACCATCCTTTGTTTATGGTCATAGAGTGCAATTTCCTTTATCTCAATACAGCTGGAGGTTGACGACTATGCCAATCTCTTTGATGTCTGCACAAAGCTACTTCATGGTGTCGAAATACCAAAACTTAGTTTCACTACTCTCAATCGATATTCATAGAACAAGATCCACGAATAATCAAAAACACTTCACAATTATCTAGTCCCAATTGTCTTATCTATCTAACGTTTCTTTCCTTTGATTTCCTTCCTTCACTTTCCTCTACTTACCCATCCATCTTTCCCATCTTCGTAATTTTCATGCTCGCTTTTCCTCATCGCTTAAACAACCATTTCAATGCTGCATCATAACTGCATTGCAGTAATTCGTCATTTTCTCATATTCTCATTCATGAACCCAAGACCCATGCGCCCATTAACTCTTCTACCACCAGTTACCTTCTCTCTTTACCCCATTCGGCTATTCTGATAATTGAGAAACATCATATTGCGCAGCATCATGGTACAAATCAATGAGACAGCCAGCACTCCAAGCTTGTGTTGGTGACTGTAATCATGTTAGAACAAATCAGGAAATAAATGGATATGTTGAATAGCTTACCGAATCGCCGCAATAAGAACCATTTTTATTTGTCAATTCCGTCAAGCCAGCCCAGTCAGTACTGACAATAGCTTCCTTACAAGCAGCTAACCTGCGAGTAATTTGTTGGAAAGCTTCGGTTTTAGCCGCTGGAGTCTTTCTTCTCTTGAGATCAAATTTCAACAAGGCTCTTAAGAAGAAACCAGTCGGCCATAACCACTCTGGACCTTGGTGATAATTTCTGCCTTTCGAAGTTGCGAAATCTTCACTATCCTCGGAATTATTGTAGTATGGTCGGTAATTAAGATCAGCAGGATCAAGAGTCGCCATACCAGTAGGACCACGAAGTACCTTATCCGCAAGAAATAAGGCATTGAGAGCATGAGCATCGTCAAAGAGTCCTGGGGCAACCGTCATGGCGATAGGGAAATTTGATCGAAGCTGATAATCTTCGTACTCTTTACCAGACTTGTACAGATCCTTGTAAATACCTCTTCGATTTACGATAGGGGTGTTCACGTCATACTTCGAATCGTCCTTAGAATCCAATGGAACGTAATAACAACGTTCAAAATTCTCCTTGATTTTGTCCGCCCAGTCCGAGAAAGTGATAACCTGCATGGATGAATCCGAAGTGCTGACACCAGCATACTTGTACGTCCCTTTCTCGTGAAGTTCAGCTACCCAGCGAAGAGTACTGTAGAGGAGACCAGTGATTTCAATAGCGGCACCGTCACGGGGTGTACCCGGTACTCCCTTGCTCTTTGCTCGTTCGCTTTCGCCCATTTTGTCCATCCAGGTACCACAATTATTTTGGTTACCGCCAAATATGAGACCGGTTGACCAATCAACCTTGATGTCAATATTGAATCCCTCAGAGCTCATCTGCATGTCCAGATTGGGGCCGGCATTTGCTTCACGGAACGACATTCCAGATGCGTGACGTTGGAGGGATTCTTGGATGATATCTCCCAAGACTGATGTCTTTGAGTATGCTCTTGGATCATCGGAATCAAAGTATGTATCATCATATGGCAAGAACCGACGAGGTACCTCCTCCTTCAAGAGATCTATACCATTAGGAACAATCTTTGTATAATCTTGGATTGTTTGTAGCATGAACCAAATTGAATCTCGAGAGTTGTAACGTGGCAAGTTACCACTGCTCAATAAGTTGGGTATCATGCCATGCTTCAAGACACTTGAGAATGCGAGAATATGCTCTCTTGCTTCATCATAGCGACCTGTGCCAAGGAAAAGACCTCTTGCAGAAATGAAAACATCTCGGCCCCAACATCTGGCCCATTCGACTGCGAAATGTGGCAAGCCAGCTGCTAGAGATGGTACGGCCTTCTTGGGGTACAGTGATGCAGATTTGACATATCCTGTCTGTTGCACGCTTACCATGGCCAAATCCTGCAAGAACCATTGTCCTTCACGAACGTTATCATTCATGAGTGCCAAACTTCGTTCCCAGGCAGCTCGATAGGCAGTACGAATTACAAGTCCAAAGTAACGCGGAAGTAAGAAACTTGGCATTTTCCGGATTTTATCGAAACGCTCCTTCAACCAAATTGCTGGTTTCTGTAGACGATCATGACCAGACTTGCTCGATATTCTCTCCAATCTACCAATAATGTAGTCGAGTGCCCATTGTCCTTCCCTCAAATGATTACACATGGGATGTCCCAGATTGTTGTCTTTGATGATATTCTCGAGGACACTCCACCAACCTTGTAAGCCAGCATACACGAGTTTTCCGTAGCCAGGGATATCGTATACTCCATCTTTGCCCTCACTAGAATCGAGTTCTTCTGCCTCACATCTATAGAGGACGGAGTTGAGATCAATCAGGTTTGACTCTGAAAATGCGGCCTTCGCTCCAGAAGTGACAAAGGTATCGAGACCGGTCGCATGCTCAGCCGCAGGTATCCATGTCTCAAACAATGCAATGCTTCCAGGTGGGAATTTATCTCGGACGGAAATTGTCGTCTCTCCATCCTTGTATTCCATACGGACTCCGGGCAGATTGCTAACTTTGCTAGGCAATCCTCTTAGATATTTCTTGTCCTCTGATACCTCACTCTTGGCCTCGTCAGAAGTATCGACTTCTAGCATCCAGCTGCCAAGATGACTAGCCTTAGTACCTCCAAGATGAACTGGGTTGAACCCTCCATTTCCGTTACCGTAGCCAGGGAAAGCTGTATGTGCGATGAGGAAGTAGCCTTTTCTTGATTCGGGGTGGACTCGGTGAACAGTTATATACTGATCTTCGTGATGAATGTAAGTCTCTGCGTACCCATCCTTACCCATAATACTGTGGATTTGATTGAGAAGCTTTTTAACACCACCAATACCTCCTTCTCCAGCTCCAGTCATAACTTCTTTTTCCGAAGAAGCAGAAGTGTAAAATCTCGTCTCATGAACGATCTCGACTAATTTTGGATAGATCTCATCGTAACCCATGACACTACCAATCGCACTAGAACACATGGCAACCAATGCAGCATTCGGTAAAGTGTCTCGGGCATCACGCTTTTGGGCAGGAACTTCGTTGTCATGAGTACAGTCCATGAACAGGGCGTGAACCGGAGTATATCGGATGGTGCGAATGATTTCTTTAGCAGGAGTTGATCCATTGGTTTTACCATTGGGTGTCTTATTATCGGCTCCAGAGACATCATCAACCTCAAAACTGCCGATAGGTCTGCCACCATGACGGTGAACAAGACGACTAACTTCTCCGGTACTCCAAGCCTGCATTGCTTCCCTAATGAGCGAGCTAAGACCCAGTCGCTTAACGAAGACGTAATCCATTTCTTCCGAACCCGTAAAGAGCTCTGCTACTACATAAAGATTGGGTCTGACTCTTCTTGCCTCATCTAGAAGAAATTCGGCGACGTGTATTGGCGTGGAGTGTGCATTGTCAATGCGGAATCCAGTGAAATATTTGGCCATGAGACGTGTGTATTTTGCCATAAAGTCCCACAAAAAGGGGCTATTTTCGCGAGACTCTCCATAACGCAGCTTGACACAATCACCCCAGACAATGACTTCACGGCGCAGGTACGCACGAGATTTTGGACCAGCATTATCAATAAGCGCATTCGCGGCCCATATCCAGCCATTGTTTGCCAAAGCAAGATCCTCTTGATTATGCTTCGAGGTAGTTGAATTCCGAGGTAATCTGGTAAAGTAAGACTCAATGAGAGGGTTCTTTTCGTCGATTGCACCTAGTTTTGGACCGTTATCGTCAAGTCGGACATATTTGGTGCGATTGAATAGCTGATCGAGAATTTCGGCTACGTCACCGTCGTATTCTTTGTAGTATGGAAGATTGACTTCATCTAAAATATTAGTCAAACGGCTTCGTGCTTCTGCTCGATCGGCACTATTTGAGTGATCGCCTTCGAATCTTCCGAACAAAGCGGTGAGCAATGCAGCACCAACTTCAGGGTCTACCTTCCTTCTGTATCTTTCTCCAAGTCTATCAGTGTTCACCATTCCCTTCTCTCTCAAGAAAGTCGCCTGCTCCGCGACCGAAGCATCTTTAATGGCTTCTAGACCACCAACACCAGATCCACCAAACCCGCCCTCTGGAAAAGAAACCTTGTTTGCCGCCCAAGCTTCGACTATTGCATCTGCATCTCTTTCGATTTGAACAACATAGTATTCCCACAGCCGAAGTTTGGCAATGACTTCGGTTTTGACGCCAGCCATCACTTTTACCAGATCATCAACAGAATTTAGTGTAGTGGGAAGACCTTGGTTGGCGAGATCTTTACTGAATTCGAGCAATTTAGTGTCCAATTCCAAGGCCGAACGCAACCATGGTGCTGTTGACACATTGTAGCCAACTTCTGGATGCTCCTCAAGCCATGCGCTATTGTTCGCGGTATGATTCCAAACCACATCAGTCAACCCCAATAGGCTATGGTCAACTTCCATACTCTTTACCAGCTTTTTGATATCTTTCTCGCCATTAGGGAAACACTCAGGATCCCATGAGAGTTGGTCATATATACTGTATGGAGAATTTGAGACGCCACGCTTTTGCAAGGGGGTGAAATGGACCATGTTGTATCCCCTCTCACTAATCCCACGCAAATGTTTCTCCCAATCCTTGGGGTACTTCCCCATGAATTTCGAAACGACGGAGAAGACTGACAATGCAGGCAAAGGCAATTGCCTGCCTTCCAGCTTCAATGTTGGAGCAACATCAATATAATATACTGGAGATTTGGTGGTTTCGACAGAAGCAGTGTTCGTATCATCCAAGTCCGGCAGAGCTTTGTATGTAGTGTAAAATGCGAATGCGCCAGCCGAAAGAATGGGTATCGAAATTTCAATGGTACGATTGAAGTCTGGTTCCAATCTATACAATCAGTGCCTGCGGTAGATAGAAACTTGGACGGAAAACTCACTTGAATTCACGGAACTGCTCTCTTTGAAACTCAGCACCTTTCTCTGGAATATTTACCCAGAGACTGCCTTGCCGACATATCGAAGATGTTCCTTCGATAGCGAAACGTACAGTTATTGGCTCTGTGCCTTTGGGAGTAAGATAGATATATCCCCCAGATACCTCGGGACTCCCATCATCCTTGAGAGGGAGTAAGTAGATTTCGTTGGAAACCATCTCTCTTTGGCGCCACGGCTTTGGAGAGCCAACAAATGTTTTATACGTTGTAAACGACTGTTGTAGCTGAACCGAATACAGAGAAAAATGTGAAGGAAAATGCGGAAAGCAGAGTAAACAAAATGGTGAACTGTACAAGAAAAGAAAATACTAAGTGCTTAGGTGTAGCTTCCAAGTGTTTGTTGATGGGTTGGTTGGTGGGGGTAGGTTGGAAGCGGGGCCCCCTCTCTGGAGTGGTGGGAAGGTGGGAGAGAAGTGGTTGTGGGTGTGGGCACAGGTAAGATAAGATGCTTGTTCTATTATCTATTGTCACCATAGGAAAGACCAATAGGAAAGACAAGACCCGGATTAGAGTAAAAAGGGCTAGGAAGTCTATTGGTTAGTATGAAGGTTATGAAGGTTTTGGAGGGGTTTGTTGAATTAATTAGATTCGTTAGAAAGAAAAATTACTAGGCGGTTAGTAAGTAGTTAGTTGAGTTATCCAAAAGTTAGTTTGAAACATTATGATAAAGTTGACAGCAGTGACAAGTTGACAGCCAGCAGTCAAATAAATACCGGTAGGGGTACCTTTTTTTCGGTAACGTTCCATTACTTTTACTGTAGCTTGTACTCGAGTACCGGTAGGTTTAGATCAACAACATCAATTTAGAGATATGAGTTAATTGGTATCTACCCAGATAAAGCAGGTAAGGCTTTAAATTTAAAGAATTGAAAGGTACTAAACTTGAATCATAGATTGATAAATAATAAATGGGTTTCACAGATGGATCGGCTCTCGGGTATTCCCTTTGCCTTAACCTAGGTACACGGGTATTCATTGATTTACTGATGATAACCCCAAGCAACAAGACAAGTCAACAAAGTTCGCAAACAAATCATGAGTAACCAGAATTTTCATATCGATACCATGTGTAAGTACATCGCATACGAAATTCCATATTATGTTCATCTTTGGGGCTCCCCTATTCGTTTAATTCCAACTCCAACCAACTTCCTCCCAACTCTATACAACAATTTTACAATGCCATGATCATATCGAGCTCAAGTTGAGCTGCTTAAAACTACTTATGTCGTACCGGTACTTGTCGTTTCATCCAATGTTTGGACAACTAGATATCGATCATAGAGTCATTTTCAATATCTCAACTCTCACAGCATTATCACTGTAACACTCCTTGGATCCCGCTGTCGTTTGTGTACTCCGTACAACGCCAAACGAGTCTGCCCATGGGATTTTTAACATGCCACAATAGTCACAACATGACACTAACCCCTTTTCGAGGGCGGTCAGCTGCCCCCTGTTCAATCATGAGCTATCAAATTAGAGCAAGCGAGACCTTTTATCACAAGCACAAGCACAAGCAACTCGGTCTAAAGTCGTTGGTATTTTGCCTCCCTTTACATGTTCTTATTGCCCCCTTCGTCCACCTCTATCCTCACTTCGTAATCTATGTGTATGCTCATAAGAATTACCACAGCATCAAATCAAACACTTCGACGACTGGCACAGACAACTCGACATTTCAATACTCCTCAACTCAATAAAATGGCAACTCTTGGAGCATGGAGCAAGAAGCACAAGGTGACGGTGGTTGGATCTGGAAACTGGTTAATTGGCCTCAACACAAAAGTAATGACCCATTTTATTGACATCTGCCAGGGGCTGTACCATTGCAAAAATCGTGGCAGAGAACACAAAGCAACATTCCGATTTATTCGAGGAGGAAGTTCAGATGTGGGTATATGAAGAAGAAGTTGCTATACCAAAGGATTCAAAACACTACGATGCCTCCAACGATACACCTCAAAAACTTACCTCGATTATCAACAATTACCACGAAAATGTGAAATATTTGCCAAATATCAAGCTCCCAAGCAACCTCATCGCCAACCCTTCTGTAGAAGATGCAGTTGCGAACTCCTCCATTTTGATCTTCAATCTTCCTCATCAATTCATCGGACGTATTTCCAAACAACTCCAAGGACATATCCTTCCATTCGCGCGTGGCATTTCGTGTATAAAGGGTGTCAATGTGACGGCCTCGGAGATCAGTCTTTTTAGTGAATGGATCGGTGAAGGATTGGGAATATACTGTGGAGCACTTTCGGGTGCCAACATTGCCAATGAGATTGCATTGGAGAAATGGTGTGAAACCACAATTGCATATGATCCTCCTCCAATGGATTCACGTGCTACAACTCCGACTGGACCCTCACCATCAAGCTCTCAGGTCAATCTTACTATCACGCCGGCAGATGAAGAACATAAAGATGTCAAGGGAAGAGTTAGCAAGACAAAGTTGAGGGCCGTACCATCGGAATATCCGCCATTGGATCATGCCTTGTTCAAGACGTTGTTCCATCGTCCCTATTTCCATGTTCGCATGGTTTCCGATGTAGCAGGAGTCTCCCTTGGTGGAGCGCTCAAAAACATTGTTGCATTAGCTGCGGGGTTCGTTGAAGGTCGTGGTTGGGGAGACAATGCTAAGGCGGCTGTTATGCGAGTAGGCCTTCTTGAGATGGTTCAATTTGGCAAGGAGTTCTTTGGAGAAACTGTTCACACAGGTACCTTCACGGAAGAAAGTGCCGGAGTTGCTGATTTGATCACAAGTTGTAGTGGAGGACGAAACTTCAGGTGTGCGAAGCTTGCAATCGAGAGAGGAGTTACAGTTGATGAAGTTGAGAGCACGGAGTTGAATGGACAAAAGTTGCAAGGAACGAGCACCGCAAAGGAGGTTAATGACTTCTTGAAGTCTAGAGGAAAGGCGGGCGAATACCCATTATTCACCGCAGTTATCGGTGAGTCACTAGCTCCATACATGGCCAAGATTCGACATGCTAACAATGTCAGATATCTTGGAGGGTAGAAACACTGTCGACGATATCCCGGACTTGTTAGCCAAGGCAGATGAGTGAGAATTACAAGAGCAATTACATGAGGATGGCTTACAGTAGAGGCTAGATAGAAGACGCAAGTCCTTGCTTAGAAGGTAGAGGAATAATCACGGCTTATATTACTTCTCTTTTCCTGTTCTTCCTCGGAGATCAATCTGGATGTCCCGTAAGACTTCTTCCGACCGACAGTTTAAACTTATACCTCGGAGATTTCACCTCGGAGATCTGTAAGACTATTTCCCATTGTACGTACTGCCATTGTACGAGGTATGAATCCTGATGCTTATGTTTCTCATCCCAAAATCAACATGGGTTCTCGACCAATCAACGTTAATAAGTGCAGGGGGTCAACCCCCACCAATGACATCGCTAAAATCTTGTTGCGCATGGAATCTTACCTTTACCATTGACTGCCCCGCGTACGGATCCGAGAGGTAAGATCTTACATCATTTAATAACTTTCAAGGAAATCTCACCTCAGCATACTGAATATAAAAAACATCAATGAATGTTAATTGAAAGAGACAAACAATTTTGAAATATAAAACAAGCACAATCATCTGAACATCATGTCGGTAAGTTATCAATTAATCATACTTCTCATTCATCCAATATGCCTCACTTCACAAGAAACCAATCTGACCCCTTGAAGTCTTTCTACATAGAAAACCAGAGCGTAGGCCATAAGGACAGCACAGAAGATTGGCGCAGTAAGTATTAGATATTCCAAGTCAGAAGTATGAACGCGACTGACAATTGCTTCCTATAGTTCGAGGATACAACCCATTGACACCTCCCGACCTGCTTCAACATGAAATCCCTCAAACCGCAGAATCCAGAGCAACAGTGTTGAAGGGTCGCAATGAGTCCGTCGATGTTGTAACTGGCACAGACAAGAATGGCAGATTACTGGTAATCATTGGACCATGCTCAATTCACGACCCTGTTGCTGCCCTCGAATATTGCGACAAGCTCGTGGCGCTCAAGAACAAATACGAAGATGATCTCTTGATTGTCATGCGCTCTTACCTCGAAAAACCAAGAACTACTGTTGGATGGAAAGGTCTCATCAACGATCCTGACATCGATAATAGCTTCAAGATTAACAAAGGGCTGAGAACGAGCAGACAATTGTTCGTGGATTTGACTACAAAGGGAATGCCTCTTGCTAGTGAGATGCTGGATACTATTTCACCACAATTCTTGGCCGATTTATTGAGTGTTGGAGCTGTTGGTGCCAGGACAACTGAGAGTCAATTGCATAGGGAATTGGCTAGTGGATTGAGTTTCCCAGTTGGTTTCAAGAATGGTACGGACGGGAGTCTTGGTGTAGCTATTGATGCCATTGGTGCCGTACGACATCCTCATCACTTCCTTTCAGTTACCAAGCCTGGTGTTGCTGCCATTGTTGGTACAGTTGGCAACGAAGATTGCTTCGTTATTCTCCGAGGTGGTACCAGGGGCACTAATTACGATGCAAAGAGTGTTCAAGAGGCCAAGGCTGCACTTGAGAAGAACGGCGTTAGACAGAGATTGATGGTCGACTGCAGTCATGGAAACTCGTTGAAGAATCACAAGAATCAACCTAAGGTTGCAGCTGTATTGGCGGAACAAATTGCCGCAGGGGAGGATGCCATTATGGGTGTTATGATTGAGAGCAACATTAATGAAGGTAAGATCATCTAACCATCTTTAATAGAATCTATACTTAACTTTGTAATTAGGTGCTCAGAAGGTTCCCAAAGAAGGAAAAGCCGGTCTCAAATACGGTGTGAGTATCACTGATGCTTGTATTGGATGGGATGACACCGAGTCAGTCCTTGAAGGTCTGGCCAAGGCTGTCCAGCAGCGAAGAGAGCTTAAGAATGGGGCAAACTGAGATTTGAGGAGAAATAAATAATATCATGCGGTTGTTTAGATAGAAAATGGGTTTATATCATGGGCATGGAAACCTCCACCGGCGAGGAGTTGGATTGGATTGGATTGGATTGGAACATGAGTTTTCTGAATAATTACTAAGTAGATTTTGCAAAGGAATGGAAATATTTGAAACCAAAAGCATGGTGTTGTATAATTTGATCTGAACAAAAAGATTGTAAAGTGATAGAAATGTTTCAAGCCAAAGCTATTGTATTGTACTCGAGTACAATTCGACTTGAAATTAAAGAGTTATAAAATAATATAAATCTAAATATGAATGTAAATATTTGAAACCAATGGCATTGTGTTGTAAGATCTTACAATTCGACTTGGAATGAGAAGGCCAATCATGTTCTTCTTGATACTATTTGTCAGCGTATATGCGTAAATCCTCCACTTGAAAATGTAATTGTAAAGATGAAAATATGATCAAAACTGGTCGATATTGACCATGGCCATTGAATACTGAAGAAATCCTATTCCCGAGGATAATTTGATATCAAAGGTTTTTGTAAACGATGGATGCCGAGAAATAATCGTGTAGAGGGAAGTCAGCCAATCAAAATCTGTTCAGTTGTAAGCCTGTGCCTAAGGCATAATTTAGCTTCTTTTTCGGATCATTTTCGAACTATTTGTCGCCGCAACCTAATAATTTATATCTCGAATCCTATCATTCAATTGAGCTGTCGAACCCACCTTGAACTGATTCCCAGCTCAAGGTATATTTTGCTCAATATGTTAACCAGATCATGCCTGCGCTCAATGCGCTCGTTCGGGGGCGTACGGAATAATGTGGTTAACGCTACAAAGGTACAATCACTTCCCAATTCCGAAGTCAACAAACACACCACTTCGATGTAGAGGGCGGCGACGTTATGGAATCTATCCATTGTGTTGAACTGAAGGCTAATGTTACATCCAACAGCGTGCCGCGTCTACTTCTACTTCCACCGAAGCCGCCTCTCCCTTCGGTATCAACATGGCTGCAGGTGCTGCTACCGCAGTGGCAGCCAGCTCCATCGCCTGGTACTATAGCACATACGGCCAGTCATTAAACGCCATGACACCAGTCGAAGAAGGGTGAGTAGTCACATATCTCTCCAAGCCAAGTCGGACATTTGCGGGGTGATGGGAACTCTGGCAATATCAAATGAAGATTGGAAGACGGGCAGAACATGAGTTGGAATACGATACTGATATGGAACCAGTCTCCATCCAACACAATACCCTTGGGTTCACCAACAATACACAAAAACATATGATCACCAAGCGTAAGAACCTCAATCCCCACCAGAAAGGTGGCACGTTTTAACGATCAAATAGACTACGAAGAGGTTTCCAAGTTTACCAAGAAGTTTGCGCTTCTTGCCACTCCTTGAGCCGTATCCCATACAGAGCTTTGGTTGGTGTTACACATACGGTCGATGAGGCGAAGGTTATGGCCGAAGAGAACGAATACGACAACGAGCCAAACGATGAGGGTGAAATCGAAAAGCGTCCTGGAAAACTCTCCGATTACCTTCCATCCCCATACAAGAACGACGAGGCCGCTCGTGCTGCTAATAACGGAGCTTTGCCACCTGATCTCAGTCTGATGGTCAAGGCCAGACATGGCGGTGCCAACTATATCTTCAATTTATTGACTGGTTACCCAGAAGAGGTTCCAGCAGGAGCCGTGGTCCCAGAAGGACTTAACTTCAATCCATATTTCCCAGGTACCGGTATTGCTATGGGTCGTGTTCTTTACAACGAACTCGTCGAATATGATGATGGTACTCCAGCATCAGCATCACAAATGGCCAAAGATGTCGTGGAATTCCTCAACTGGTCAGCCGAACCCGAGATGGATCAACGAAAGAAGATGGGTATGAAGGTCTTGGTTATTGGATCGATGCTTTTTGCATTGAGTATTTGGGTCAAGCGTTACAAGTGGTCTCCTGTCAAGACAAGAAAGATTGTGTATAACCCACCCATCACTGGCAACGGTCCTAGACATCACTAGATTCTCAACTTCTTTTGTTTATTGGGGGAGCGAAGGGCAGGAAATAAATGGTACCACTAGTCTTATCTTACTGCGCGAATTGTACAAAGGGGAAGTTTTCGAATGAGGGTAGTAGATAAAAGCTTCACTTTGGGAGCGAATGCTCAAGAGTGGTAGCAAATTAGATGTATTCCAATATCCATTTGACTTTGAAATTACTTACGGAAGCCTTACAATGATAATTTTTCAAATTACAACAACTGGTAGCTCATATAAAATCCCTTCAACACCAATCGTATTGCATATGGGTAGACCGGCCGAAATATCCTAGTGTTTTATGTGGACCCCTCGGAGTGAATATTGCTGCAACAACCAGCATGTAACAGAAAAAAATGTCCTCGCTAAATAAAAAAAAAGTTGATACCCCAGATTCTATTTTTCTGCTTCCTCTGTTGCTTTTGATAAGTAAGTATTTGTGAGCAACGCGATTTTGATTTTGTATTCGAGATTTGTATCAATTGAATTTTCTTGTTTACACTTTTAACCCAAGCGGTCTATCAAAATCAATTGGTTCGTCAAAAGTATTTGACAATAAAATCTCTGAAGATATGACGAAACGAACCAGTGCTCAAGCCGCGGGGTCGTCAACTGGATCAGAAAAGAAAGCTGATGATGTGCTGATGGACAATGGAATGGCCACTGGTGATGCAGGAGAGGGAGGAGAAATCTTTTCCAACGCAAAAACTTCTCAAGACGAGGTATATTTTGACCTTACCTATCCTAATAACCCACCTGTTAGAAAATAGCTAAACTCTTCAATTAGGATGACACTGTCGCGCCAAACGACAATGAGCAGCCTGCTGGTAGCAATAAGCGCAAACGCGATTTCAAAGCCGAACGCCAAGCCAAGAGACAGAAGAAGGAAGCAATTAAAGCACCTAAAAGAGCTGCAGGTATAATTCGAGAAGCGGAGGAGGCAATTGAGAGACAGAAGAAGGCTGCAGAGAAGGCTGTGGAGAGGGCCGAGGCAAGGAGGGTTAGAGATGAACAAATGGCTGTCTTGCAAGAGCAGAAAAGAGAGGAGAAGGCAAAGAAGTATGAGGAGAATTTAAGGCAGCAGCAAGAGGATAAGCTGAGGAGGGCGGAGGAGAAGAAGAGGGATATCGAGGCAAAGAGAAAGGATGCGGAGGAGAAGAGGAAAGATAGGGAGAGGATTCAAGCGTTAGAGAAGCAGGTCAGGGATTTGAAGAGAGGACATGGAAATAATAATAAGAAAGGAAAGGTGGCAAAGAAGGTTGGGGACAAGGCGCCAAAAGGACCGAAGACTTCGGAATTCTTTGGAGAGGGGTTGAAGGCGCAAGTTATTGGTTTGAGTAATGAGTCGAAGGGTGAGGCGGCTGGTCTGGGAGAAGAGGCGGCAAAGGAGAGCAGCAAGAAATTGAAGACGAAGCGCAGCTGGAAAGATCTTAAGGAAGGAAAGGTGGCGCCAATCGGTCTAGAGGCAAAGATCGCTGCTGCGAGGGTATCTTTGGCTCATGCTGAGGGTAAGGTAGATGATGATGTGCCTATGGAGGATGCTCCCGAAGAAGATGATGCTGAGGAAGAAAATGAAGCTGAAAAGGAAACTTCTAAAGCGGCTGCTACTGAGACGGACGCTGTTTCGGACCCTGTCATTGAGCAACTCGTCGAAGATAGTCCAGAGTCTATCGCCGAGTCTGAGGCTCCAGCACAAATAGAGGATCAAGAAATCGACTCGGAGGTTCCAGAAGAAACTTCTGAGGAGAATGTAGAGGAGGCGAAAGTAGATGAGGAGGAAGTTGAGGAGGAGAAAATTGAGGAAAATGAAGTCGGCTCAGAAATCTCCGGAGAAGAATCCAAGGACCAAGAAGAGGAGGTACTGTCAGCTGAGGAATCCTCACCTGTTGCTCAAGAAGAAGACAAAACCGAAGAGGAGGACGCTGCACCTGTAGCCGACGCAGAATCAGAACTCGACGAATCCAAGGAGGAAGTGGAGATCAGTGCAAGTGCGAAGAAGCGTTCGAGAAGAAGGGTCAGAAACAACAACCGCTTGGAGACCGAAGGGACACCAATAAAGCCTACAACACCTATTACAACCAAGGGCCCAAAGGTCAAGACACCCTCAGCAACACCTCTTGCATACAAGAACCAAAAGTTCAAGGCCCCCTTGAAATCGCCTGCACTAACAAAGGCGGCGACTGCAAAGAAAGGGAAAGCTCCAGCAAAGACAGCAAATAAGGATCAGGCCGCCCCTAAATCTCCGGGAGCTGCTAGTGGTACAAAAGCCAAACGTGTCAGAGTCCCGAAAGCTGTAGCTGCTGTTCTTGCTACAACAACTGGACTCGACTCTCCCGCCAGAACCACTAGATCATCGGCAAAAGCTCACCACTCGTAGAAAGGCCAGGGTCTATGAGTGGTAGTCAACTTCTGGATATTAGTTCGAGTCACCATAGCGACGATATGATTGAGGCCATGGATGATGGATTGGAAGGAATATGCAACACTCCTGGAAACAATGATGATGACGATATTTACGAGTCAATCACCTGCGTATCCCGGTCGAATTCAGTTTCTGAATTTCAAACACCTTCAAACACGCTAAAGTCATTTAACAATATGGAACTACCTATCCTAAGAAATACAGACAACCCTAATCTCAGTGCGAATGAGAGTGACTCCTCTAAGCTATCTGAGCTAAGCATAACCGATCACCCCTTTCTTGCTTCAGATAGTAGCGCTGCCGACATGATTGAAGTTGATGTCCCTAGTCTTCTGAGATCAGGCAGGAAACAAAGACCGCCTGCACATTCTCCCTACTTTACTCAATCACCCGCTCCCACTCCGTCCAAATCAAAAAATCACATAGCAATTCAAGAAGCTTCCATGCAGAATTCATCCCCAAAGAAGGGAACCCCTAAGAAACGTCCCGCTGGCACCATTTCGTGTATCCCTTTTCCACCTCTATCCGCACCTCATTTTGGAATCATCCAAGAGAAACTCGCCCACGATCCATTTCGCCTTCTCATCGCCGTCACATTTCTCAATCGCACTCATGGTAAACATGCCATACCAGTTTTCTACACTCTCATGGAACACTATCCCACCCCCAAATCACTAGTCGATGCCTCAAAGGAAGACATCGTCTCCGTCATCCGGCATCTCGGCTTACAAAATCAACGTGCCGCTACCTACCAAGCCTACGCTAAAATCTTTTGCGAAAATCCTCCGGTTAAATATAAACGCTACGCAGTGCACGATTACCCCATCCAAGGTCTAGGTCGCGATGTCAAGAAAAGTGAAGTTCTCCCCGAAGAATCCGAGGAGGACCCGCGTACAGCGTGGGAAATCGGTCATATGACTCAGGGGCCGTATGCACTAGATAGTTGGCGCATCTTCTGTCGGGATATCCTACTAGGAAAAGCTCAAGGTTGGAACGGTGAGGGGAATGGAGAAGAAGGGTTTCAACCCGAATGGATGAGAGTGGTGCCGGAAGATAAAGAGTTGAGGGCGTTTCTCAGGTGGATGTGGTTGAAGGAGGGGTTTGCCTGGGATCCATTTACCGGGGAGAAAGAGGTTGCGGGGGAGGTGTTGATGAGGGCTGCGATGGAGGGGAGGATTGCTTGGGATGAGGGGGGTGGGATGAGGGTTTTGGGGGTGGATGTTGTGGGGTAGGGAAGTAGGGAAGGGAGGAGGGGTAAGAGTATGAGATGAGATGAGATGGTGGCAGATAGAATAGGGAAATAATTTTTGTAAAAATAAATGGGATGTTGTATATTGAATGTTGATTGTATTGTTAATTGTTGACTACTCTGGTATGATTATAATAAATGGTCTGGTCTACATAGTGGATGGGAGGTGTTCGTTTTTTTTGAGTATATATTGATGTTGATGTTGATGTTGATATTCTGTATCCACTGTCTGTACTCATATTGTATTGTACTCATATAATTACTAATATCAATACCAATACCTCATATTTCATCTCATTTCATCTCGATTTCTCATTTTCCTAATAATTCTCACGATTCTCGTGATTTTCATCTCATCCCATCTCATCCCATCATATACCCTTCCTATCAACTAACTATCTAACTAACTAATTACAGGTACTCGAGTAGATACACTGTAATTATATTCTCACCTCGGATAACTTGAATAACTTGAATCAGCAAGGAATAACGAATGTTTTATATAGTATAGTATTTGAGTATGGTATAGTACTTGATTGAGTATATTATATTATATATAGTCAGCTAGCTAGATTTCCAGATAAAAAAAATTAAAATTTTGAAAAGAGGCTTATGGTTGGTCATGTGGTTAGGTGGTTATGTGATGAATGGATGGATGGATGGATGGATGGATGAGGGATGAATGAGGGATGGGGGATGAGGGCTGAGGGATAGGATGAGTGATAGGATGAGGGATGGATGAATGATAAACGAGGCATGCGGAATTCTAAGGGGTGTTTATGGTGATGTGATGTGATGATTATATATTCAAGTATATATATAAAGATATAAAGGTATACGATTTTGAATCCAGCAGAACTGCGAAGAATAGCATAGCATAGCATGTACTCGAGTATAATTATCGAAAGTTCAAAGTTCAAAGTTCAAAATTGAAACTTGAAACTTCAAGCAGCGTTTTAAATATCCCATCCTTATTCTCTCTTATCCCTATTCTAAGTCTAAGTCTAACTAAGTCTAGGATTGAACTTCTTTGATTATTCTATTGATTTTTGTTGATATTCTTAGTTTTGTTTAATCTTTGATACTGAGTATATAAAAGAATACTCGAGTAGTGTTTATTTAATATCAAGATATTTAGTACGCCGCGGCTATTTAATTTTGTGTAGTAATTATATGAAATGCTGTTATTTTATTATATTTTATTATAACCTTTAATGGTTTGTTTGAGACTCCTTGTTCTGTCTAACTTTTCAAATACTATTTATTATGTTGCATATCTTAATCTGAAGGATGGGATAGGATAGGATGGGATGGGAGTTTTCAAACGTTGAATTATTGTTTGAAAGTTCAAAGTTCAAAGTTCAAAGTTATGAGGTGGATGCGTATATGAGAATATGAGGATAGGGGAATAGAATAAGAGGATAGAAGGATAAGACAGGAGGAAGAGGGCAGCCGGAGAGGAGTTTGATTGGAGGTGGATTGGGTGATGATTTGGTGATGATTTGGTGATGGCTTAGTCCTTTGGATGTGGAGTTAGAGATGGAGATGGAGATAGAGGTAGAGATGTTTGGTTTGGTGGGAGGATTTTGATGTTCTGGATGTGAGTGTGGAGTTGCAGTTGGAGGTAAAGATGGATGTTTATAGTGGAGAAACGTATTCTTCGAATTATCGGGTTGGAAAACACTTGTGCAAGCTAAATTGATATTGGAATTGGAATTGGAATTAGAGTTGAAGTTGGAGATGGAGGTAGAGGTAGAGATTGTATGGAGATGTTTGTTCATGATGAAGAGACTTATTTATTGGATTGTAGGGTTGGAAATACTTGAAAAGATTGAGATGGACTTGGAGTTAGAGTTGGTTATTGACCATATACTAAAAGAGTGCCGCGAGATTTCACATGTACTTGAGGTTAAATTCGAGGATTAGTTTGAGATCTCCATCCGGTAGATGAGGGGGTTCCAAAAATTATGCGATTTGTTTGTTCTGTCGAAATATTGAGTTAATGTGGTCTGTTGAAGATGTTGCATTCGCTAGAAATGATAGGGGTCGATGGAAGATGGTACAAAAAGCTTCGGCTAGATTACTCGAGTATGAGGCCACACTAATTGATATGACATATTGCATATGCATTTGAGACCATTTTCCGTGACTAATTTGGGATCCTCATCGGACCGATGAGAGGGTTCTGAAGTCAGAAGGCTATGTTATTTATTTTGTTGAGATAGTAGTTTAATATACTCGAGTAGTGTGTTGAGTGAGTTCTTACATTTTATCAATTTGGGTTATTGTCTAGAGATGAAAGATATATATGTACTCGAGTAAAGTAACACAAAAGCTTCGGCTAGCTTAGGGGGCCACACTAATTGATGTGTCGCATTGCTGTATTGTGTCAAAAATCTTTCATTGCTGTGTATATGAAGAACATCATAAGGTCCCGAACCATCTAGCTATATAGGCCTTCTCTATCTAAGCCGTCCCTATATCAATGCATCTATTCCCCCTTAATGTTATTTGGTGTGCTCCTATATTGAGCACCCTGCAAACCATTGACTCTTCCATAAAGCCACTTTAGCATTGCTGTACTCACCGTCATCGTTAATGCAGCTCCAGTAAACAGCATAGCTCTTTGTGTTGTGTCCAGATGTCCGAATAATGGATATGGATAACTAAGTGTAAATTAGCACCTGATCAGAATCTTCGTCGGATATAAAACTAGTACGTACAATCCATTATACTTATAACACTGTTCCACCCAAGCCCAATATGCAATAGCTAAAGTTGATGACAGTCCCATCGCGGGCAATGCATTGATCGTCCACGGCGGGCTCAAAAACAATAGATCAACGGTCAACAATATTGCCGGCATAGCATGAAATCCGACATCAGCCCAAGGACTGATATAGATCTCTGGAGGCACCAAGAGCTTCTTATCAATAGCCGAGATTCCCCAATAAAGTACAGATATCAACACCTCGAGAGGAGCAGAACATAATGAGAGAGAATTCTTGATGAGGAAAAGTTTTGGAGAAAGGGTGATATCGGCGAGAAAACCGAAGATGAAAGTAAGGAAAGCGAGGCTAAGTCCAATGATGGTGAGATATTGGAAGTGCCAGCCATAAGAGGTGTTGATGAAGGTTGGGAAGTCGAAGAGATATTTATAGGACAGAGAGAAGGAAGCGAGCCCGATGAGATGGATGAGAGCAGAGATTGTTGGAGAGGGGGATGAGAGATATTGAAGTGGGTGGCGAGAGGTAAGCTTGTTGGCTGCAGCAGTAGGTTTCATGGTTTGTGAATAGGTTTCTGGGTAATATCTTCTTTAATGAAGAAAAAGTACAATCATACCTACTCGGAAGACCAGGAAGATATACTCAAGTATTGGATTCTCAACAGTGACGTTCTGTGTGGTGGGTGGAGTAGGGGCAAGAATCTTAGATAAGGAAGGCTACTACACCTAGCCTTGCACTACTGAAAACGCGCTAATATAAAGTAACCTCAGCCTTGCAGCATTATTTTGTGGTTCACGTCAACTTGATGTTTTAATTCTTTAATTCTCGGCCTTTCAACGATAAACACAATCTTCTTTAATTCAATTCATCAAGATGGCGGATATAGCTCTCAATTCTAATAAGCGGAAGCTCGATGCAGCAGAAGATGAAGAATCCTCGTCCGACGATGATATGGGACCTCAACTTCCATCTGCGGAAGCTCCCAAGAAAAAGCGTCGCAAGCTTCCCTACGAAAAGCTCTATATTTCAGCTCTCCCAACTTCTGCGCGGTATTCAAAATCTCTTATGCACAAAGAGCAAATTGCATTTGTCACCATGACTCCATTGACGGACTTCTTAATCACAAGCTCTGTCGATGGAGTTGTCAAATTTTGGAAGAAAGGAGGCGATGGCATCGAGTTCGTCAAGGAGTTCAAAACCCATGTTGGAGAGATTAAGAGTGTTTCGATCAGTGCAGATGGGCGAAGTTTCGCGACAGCTGGAGTAGATAAAACAATCAAGATATTCGACGTGATGACTTTTGATCTCTTGTCAATGCTGACTTTAGAATTCACACCGAAATGTGTTTGTTGGATACATCGACGTGGCGCGTCTCTTCCTTTACTAGCTGTCTCCGACGAAGTTAATCATACAATCCGGATATACGATGGTCGTGGGGAGAACCAGGAATCAATTCATACAATTACAGGCTTGCATCGAAGCGTCGTCTCGCTGATGGCTTTTAATGATGCTTATGATTGTGTGATATCGGCCGATGAGAATGGAATGATTGAATACTGGCGTCCAGGAGGAAATTATGAAAAGCCAGATAACGTTTTCGAGTACAAGACTTCCACGAACCTATTCGAATTTAAGAAAGCGAAATCAACACCCACTTCCCTAACAATCTCTCCAACCGGCTCTCAGTTTGCAACTTTCTCATTCCCTGATCGAAAAGTTCGCGTGTTTGATTTTGCAACTGGGAAATTATACCGCACATACGACGAATCGCTGCAGGTTATAGAGGAGATGCAACAGGCGGGGACATCATTGAAGACATTTGAAGATTTAGAATTCGGTCGCCGGCTTGCTACAGAACGCGAAATCGAAACACCAACGTTACGAAATAAGGCCAATGTTATATTTGACGAATCGGGACACTTTATTATCTATGGGTCAATATTGGGCACAAAGATTTTGAATACTTATACGAATCGAGTCGTCAAGGTATATGGAGGAGATGAGAACTTTAGACCCCTCAACATTGCCATGTACCAAGGCCAACCACAAAAGAAGGGTATTACAACAGTTGCAATGGCGGCATCCAACAATCCTCTCTTGCAGGAATCCGAAGTTCGAGACCCAATTTTATTTGCGACCGGAGTTGGTAAAGTGCGGTTCTATATGTTCACAAACGATGAAGAGATTTCCAAATCTGAGCGAGATGTGCAAAATGAGAAACCTACCAACACAAATTCGAAGAAATTGGCAGACGCGAAGACAGCCGAGACCGGAACGGCTGCTGTTGTTCACACCACGTATGGAGATATTCACATACGCCTCTTCCCAGACGCAGCTCCAAAAGCAGTGGAGAATTTCGTGACGCACGCAAAACAAGGCTATTACAACAACACTATATTCCACCGAGTCATTCGAAAATTCATGATTCAGTGTGGAGATCCGTTGGGAGATGGTACCGGTGGTGAAAGTATATGGGGAAAAGAGTTTGCCGATGAATTTAGTCCTCTCAGACATGACAAACCTTATACCGTTAGTATGGCGAATGCGGGACCAAATACAAACGGTAGTCAATTTTTCATTACAACTGAGAAAACTGTAAGTTCATACTTCTCCTGCTAGTTCTTCTATTGATCTTCGTACTAAGTCTTTTTTTTCTACAGCCATGGTTAGATAACAAACATACAATATTTGGAAGGGCTATTCAAGGTCTTGATGTTGTTCATAAGATTGAGAATACGAGAGTTTATAAAGAGAAGCCGGAGGAAGATATCAAAATTCTTAATATAGATATTATGTAATTGTAATAGAGAGCTTATACCGGTATATATCAGAATTGGATCATATAAGACCTGACTCAAGCTGTCATCGAGTAATCGAGTTGTATATACATCTGTCAAAATCAAAATCAATTAGGACTAGCGCAAGATCCCATTAAACAAGCTTACCGAGTAGCGCGTATTGACAATCTTACCTAATCGAATAATTTTGGAGCCTTTTCATTTCATCCTTCATCCCTACCCCGTTCCACCTTTCTTCAACCGACAACTCACCCAACCCATCCAATGCTTTATACAGTACTCAGTGTACAACATTACGAATTTCCATTGCATTTATTTGACTTCACTCAATTCAACTTCTCGTACCTCCCTATGAGAAATTCGAGAAACCTCATTATTCCAAAATCTTGTTCACAGCGATTACATTTCATTGCGGCTTCTTTCCATCCATTTATCGTTATGTCGATGCAGATAAATCCAATAGCGCCATCTACTAAACTCAAAGTTTATCCTACTAATCCAACTTATGAAAAATCTAGCAACCTAAGTCAATGTCGGAAATCGAGATCGTCATTTTTAGTTTGCACACGACTCATTCATTTTCATCATGCCACGTCCAAAGAAAGTGGGAGCACCGGAACCTAAGAAGAGGAGTAGGAATGGCTGTTGGTACGCTATTGGCAATGATGATATCATCGATTTCTTTTACTGATTATATATACCTCCAGGCCCTGCAAAGCTCGAAAAGTAAAATGTGATGAAACTCGACCAACATGTACAAATTGTTCGAAGCAGAAGGAGGCTTGCGACTATAGCATACGACTCAATTGGGAGGGGAGAGGCAAGAAGAAAGTCCAAAATGATATTGACACCGGGCAAGGAAACTTTTTGGCTTCGAACCAAACAACTCAAACAACACAAGACGCAAATAATCATTCCTCGACATCATTCACAAGCTTTCAATCCGTTACCACGGTATCTGCGCCTCGACATGAACATACGAGTCACAATGATGCAGTATATGGGGAACAAATGGCGGACATGTCAATGATTGATCCGGCCTTGACTAGACCTGCCTACCTTCCCATTATAACTTTCCAAGATACGTTGCAAGATACGTTGCCTAGGGGTTATGGTCGCCTGGATCAACAACACCCTCAAAGTTTTGAACGATACCAATCTAGTGTGCCTACCACTCCAGTTTCAGTGCAGTCACCTGGCCTATCGATATTTGGTCATCTTCAAGTCGTGGATGAATCTGGAAGTCCAATAACAAACGGAACTGCACCTCCGAACACCGAAACCCCCTTGTCAACTCCGCAATATCTCGAAAGCGGCCACGGGACGCCAGCAGCAGAAAGCTCTACAATGGACAGACCTGCCAAACGCACTCGATATGAAAGCTCGCTTTACACATCTCGAATGCTTCCTCCCTTGGTGCCCAATTCGGATTTCACCGACGAACCTCTAAATGCAATGACTGTTATGTCCCAGGTAGAAAATGGGTTGATACGTGGGAGGGATCTTAATAAGTCTAAAACTATACCAAGCCGCGAATATGCACGCAGACTCTCCGTTAGTTCATTATTATCGGGCCCACCTGAAGGAGCACCCTCAGAGCAACACAGCAATGGCAGAGAATGGGACTACCAAAGCCAAGACTGGACACCGTACATGCATGATGTATATCAGGATACCGAAACGTGGGGCGTTGACCGAGGGCTGGTGGATCTGGATATCGGCAAGAGTGATGATGCCAATGCAATATCAGAGTCGTCTCCTGCGCTGGAGGGTATTCACCAAGAGTCTCATGTAGATAATGAAGGCGAGTTGTTACCAGTGGAGTTTGCATTCGGCATGGAAACCAATGAGACGGCTCTTGGAATTGGATACTACGATAAACCGGTTTCGATATCCATACCTCGTGTGCTCCAACCGCTTCCTACGAAATTACTTGAAAATCCCATGAACCTACTTGTGAGTTTACCAAATTTCCATCTTCGATATTTACTAATCGAAATTCAGTATTTTGTAAGACATTTCTCGGGCGGGGACTTTGAGGTGGTATAACTAATGTTTTTAGCATCATTTTCTCAATCACACAGCAGGTTGTTTGATACCGCATAATTGTTCGTCTAATCCATTCCGAAGTATTCTACCGCAAATGGCCGTTCACGACGACGATCTTCTGCATCTCCTGCTTGCATACTCTGCCACGCATAGAGCCAGACTACTGAGACAACCAGAGCCTGCCACTCGCATAGCTTTGTGGGTCAAAGACATCTTTCCTAACCTTAGGCATGCTCTGGATGACCCCAAAAAGATCACCTCGAATGTTAATCTGGCGACGGTGATCATGCTTGCATCTCTGGAAATAATCTCTCCGAAGGTCTTTGGAGTGGTCGTCCCTTGGCAGAAGCACCTTGATTTTGCGCGTCAAATGCTTGTTGCTAGAGGCGGTGCCCACCGGATGCAAACGGTATCCCGTAAAGACAAGGTATCGTCCTTTCTATGGAGTTGGTTTGCATATTTGGATGTCCTTGGCAGTATGAGTGGTGGTCAAAATCTTTCTTCGGCTTGGATGTTGGACTATGAAGCGGAAGATGAAGAATTCGGTTATCAGATTGATTGTATCCTCGGTTTCACCAGCCGTTGCGTCCGTATACTGGCTAAAGTTGCCAACCTTGCCCGCCAATGTGATGCGCATCGCATTAATTCAGACTCAACTATTAAAATCGACTGGCAACCATCTGATGACGTTGTAATCCGTGCCCACAAACTAGAAGCAGATCTCGTCGAGTCGCGTCGCCACCCAGCTAAATCATGCACTCATATGCAATCCAAGTCCGAAGCTGAGTATGGGTGGGACAGCCTTGAGGTTGCCGCAACTAATGAAGCCTTTCATTCTGCTGGACTCGTCCACCTCCATCGAAGGATACTCGGAAAACACTCATCTCACGAAGATGTGCAGCACGCCGTTGGTGAGATCCTTGGTTCATTTAAAAAAATTCGGAAAGGAAGTAGCGCTGAAGCTTGCCTGTTATTTCCAATGTTTACCGCTGGTTGTGACATTCGGGATGAGAAGCAAAGGTCCGATATCCTGGAACGAATGAACAGGGTTGAGAGATACGGAATGACACAAGCACATAAAGCGCGGACATTGATGGAGAAGGTTTGGGAACTTGGGAAACCATGGGAGACGCTGGTGGGTGGAGAATTTTTCGGTTGAACCTAGGATATTGGATATAAGCCTAAAGTCTCCTATTGGTCCAATAAACTACGATATCGCTAGATCTTGGCTGCACGTCCAATAATTCTCACGATCATCGGCTGGTGGTAATCCAGCACATCCAGTCTTCCGAGTGTATGAATCAAACGAAGAGCATGTCGTCCTAGGCAGGACTTCACATGCTTGGCATTTTCTGTTCCATCATCAAATTGCGAAGTTTCGGAAATTCATTTTGTCCTGGGCAGGACTTTAAAAGGCCCAGTTTGTGTTGCGTTGGGATTTGCAACATTGACCGGAATAACAGGGCGTTCAGAATCTGTCTGGACGTCTGACGGGCACCTGTGGAACACCTGGTATTCAAATGCAACGCCTTAATTGGTAACGCTTTATACAAAGGTGGATATCTCCACAGAGGTCAAGTTCCCTTAGTTTGTGGGATATTTTCTGAAGGAGATAAGCGTGATAGTAAGCGGCTCAATTATTCTGCATCATTGAGTCAACTTTGCTCCGGAGCCAGCGCTGGGGACTCGGCCCCAAAATATCTACGAAGGAGGCTCGGCGGACACGTAACCAGGGGCTAGGTTATTTGTGCCTGTTGTAGTCTACCTCAAACCAGAGCTAAGCGGCGGCGATTGCCGGGAGTTGGGATGGTCACGTCTTGCCAGGGGATGGTCAAATATCTCCAAAGCTCCAGATGGTCTTTGTTGTACCTACGCTTACAAAACGGATTCACAGGTGCGGTTGGGTTACAAACTTAGTCCGCAAACCTTGGATGCGCTGGTTGAAGTTGGATTAGGACGTCAAACGCTTGCCACGGTGGGAAATTAATCAACGCACCATGTCTCAAATCAAGAACAAATGACGCCAGTAGGAAGGTTAACGAACGATACTGTTGTAAAATGCAGCTATGGGAAATTCTCTCTAGCTCATAGGTATTCGGAGACGGATGGATATCTCACTAGATCGAGTAATTTAGTGTAGGAGAATTCCCACCAGTAAACGGAAATCGTGGAAAACCTTGGACTGGTGATATCGGTCAAATTATGTTCTTAATACATAGTCACGATCAGGGGTGGATGTGACTATTGAAACCTGTTCCTCCCCACTAGGTCCGTCGACGAGCTTTGCATTGCATTGGGCGCGTTGACGTGGGGCAGGATTTATGCTCTGACTGTTTGTACATTGACAATCTCTTGCATACATCAGTTGGAGTTCAGGAGGGGGTGTTTTTGGATTGTCTTGGTGGTGCCAGCTCACACACTTCTTTTCACCTATTCTTAGTCCAATCGTCGCTCAAAAAACGACGGAGCGTAGCGACTCTTACAGCGAACTACTGCGTGGTCTGTGCAAAGGCGGTGACATGTGCAATTTATTACCAGTCTGACCAGCTACATACATACATAGCCTTCGGATTTATATCTGCTTCGAAGGAAGGCTATGTATCCGGTTAGATTAGCCCTTTGCACAGATGCTCATGGTATGCAGTGCGAGTCTCTGCGAGACGAGGAAACCTCAAAAAATGCGTAGCACCTTTTTTCAGAGAAATTGTGGTAATGGAGGGAGGCTATATATGGTGTGAGGAGGAAAGGAAACTATCTTGTTTAGCTGGTCTTAAGAATTTTAGCTCTAGTTCTATCTCTAGCCTTGATCTTTCTTTGCTGGTATAGTCTTCTGGGTCGGAATGTATGGTATAAGTCAACTACCCCACTTTTCGGCCACCCTCAAAACCCACACCGCCTCAGCAACCTACCTTCTTAAATATTTTCTGATTAAACAACCATTCAATCAATTGATTTCAAATTTTGATGGACTATTATTTATATAATATCGAAACTCCATATTGAAGGCGATATTGCTGCAGCTTTAAATGCTATCGTGAATAGTGTTTCGATGCGAAAAGCTGCTCTGGAATATGGGATTCCTTGCACTACACTTCAGAGTCGTATCAATGGCTGTGTATCCTATCAAAAAGGTTCCGAAATGATGCAAAAGATTGCCCCGATTCAGGAGAGACGTTTAGTGGAATAGATATTAGTACAAGAGAGCTTGGGTACTAGTCCTATTCATCGGCAAATTCGAGAAATTGTTGAACGCCTCCTCGATATAAAAGAACTCGATTCTACCCTTGGAAAACAATGGGTATGCAATTTTTTGGAGAGGAATCCAGAGATTAGAACCAAGAGACAATATAGAATCGACTCTGCCCGAGTTTCGGGTGCTTCCCATGATATTATTGCGCCATGGTTTCGAAAACTCGAATTGCCAGAGATTATCTATATAAAACCACAAAATCGATACAATATGGACGAGGCTGGTATAATGGAGGGTCAGGGTCTTAACGGCCTAGTAGTAGGAAGCTCTCAGCGTCGTCATATTAAAAAAAAACAACCTGGTTCAAGAGTTTGGACATCTTTTATCGAGTGTATTTCGGCGACAGGAAGAGCCCTCAAACCACTCGTTATTTTCAAGGGGAAAACTGTTCAACAACAATGGTTTTACACTGATCTTGGTCTTTATAAGGATTGGAACTTCACTGCTACAGAAATGGATGGACTACCGACGCTACAGGGTTAGAATGGTTGGAAAAGGTATTTATACCTCAAACTACCGG
>KI628580.1:175836-202333 GCA_000503235.1 Sclerotinia borealis F-4128 | reverse complement strand
TTAACCGAATTGGAATAGGGAATAGATATCCAGCACTTGATTACAGTTCTGTGTTCCGCTTCTTGATAATGATAATGTTGGTATCAACGGGAACACCTTTCAGATCTACGATGGTAGAAAGTCCGACGGATGTTCAGTGTTGATATCAATAAAAAGCTTGTTGATTACTATTCTACATGATGGAGACTATATGTGTATTGAAGCCCTTTCGCTAAGGCTTGCCCTAGCCCTTCGATAGTACGGTGCCAGTACCCCGGTACAGTAGATGACTATACCGACACCTTTCCAATCCTCTCCTGAAAAAATTTGACCACTCTTTCCTGCTCCTAACCCTAGGCGCTAGCGAGCCTATCCTATTCTACAAGGCAGGATAGGAGAGGAGGGGAAATCAATATCACTGAGTCTAGTTTATACTTGATATGTAAACTACATTTCTAGACCCTGCTTGGTTTGCAGTATGGCAATTGGAGAAGATAGGTAATCCCCACAAATTCAAGATAAAATTAAGTCTCGAAAGAAGTGGCTAGCTAGGTTTCCATCTTTCTGTAGATATTTAGAGCCAGCCAATGAACAAGCGAGTGGATTAGGGTAGGGGTAGGGGTAGGGGTATTCAGAAATCGATATACAACGTACATGATACCTATGTTTTTCAATAAAATCAACAGATTTGTTGGAAGTTGAGGTTAGATGTCACGTGCTCTGCACCCTTACCATCCTTACCACCCTAGCTCGGATGAATGCCTTAGGCATTCATCCACCATATAGTTGGGGTCGCTCTGTGCACCTCCTTCTCTCCTTACGATGTATAAGAGTACCTTTCTTTAGATAGTCAATAATACTGCTACTTCCACCACGCCATAGGGCATCACTTTCTTAACAAGATTGGCTATTTGCTTTACTATCAAAATAATAAATTTATCTGGAAGTTATACATACCCATCCCCATCCCCATCTACACCCCACAGAGTAACCACTAAACTAAACTACAAAATATATCTAAACCCCCTATTATCAATCTCCGTCATATCCTTCATACCCTTCTCGACCGCCTCTCTTTCTTCCTCTTCGCTCGCCTCTCCTCTCGCCGCTTGCTCTGCATCTCTCTTTTTATTACTCGTGTACATGTAGATATATAGCACGACTACCATTGCCAGTTTGACTGAGTAGCCTACTAGCATTGCTATGTATGCTGAGTGGTATCCGGCTTTTGGGGATGTTAGTTTGTGTTTATGGGGCAAATACATATAAATGTTGTGATATGATATGATATGATGGAAGCGAAGGAAAGGAAGAAAAGAAAAGAAAAAGAAGAAGAAAAAAAAAACTCACGAGCTTCACTATTAATAAAAGTCTGCGGTCCAATAATATTCCCCACACAATATCCCGTAAACAGCACCGCCGCCGTCAACTGTTTCTTCGTATAACCCGCGATATTACTACTCACCATCGTAAGACTCATGCTGAATCCCAATCCCTGAAAATAGCACAACCACAACGCTACCAATCTTCCCCATTTATTACTACTCGGAAGACCAACCAATAAACCCGCACCGAGAATACAAATTGTATTAGCGACAATCATCGTGATGCAGCGGGAATTGCGCGGGAACTTGGTGCAAATATATCCACCAGCCATCAGAGCCAAGAACTGAACTGCGCCGCCGGGAATTTGCAGGTATTGGGTACCGAGGGTGTCGAAACCGAAGGTTCCGACAATGATGGATGTGAAGGATGTGAGGGCGGAGTTTGGAACCTGTGCACCGACGGCCATGACGAATAGGATCCATGTTTTGGGATCTTGGAACGTTTGCCATGCTTGATAGGTTTGGAAGTGGCGGTTTTTGACGCCTTGACGATTAGAGGCTACGCGGTTGATGGCGATGAGTCGTTCATGGGGCGTGAGGAATGTGGCGGTGGAGGGGAGGTCCGGGAGGGTGATGAAGGAGATGATGCCCCAGGTGATGGAGAGGGCGCCGAAGATCAGGAAGACGTACATCCATTTTGGGAGACCGGAGGTAATGTTACCAATGGCGTAGCCGATGAGGCCTCCGAACATGGTGGCGATGCCGTTGGTGCAGTAGTAGATTTCGAGTCGGAGGGGTTGTTCGGCTGCTGTGTACCACATGGACATTAGGAGGACGAAGCCCGGGTTTACGGTTGCTTCAACGGCTCCGAGGAGGAATCGGTTCGTGGCTATTCCGCCGAATGAGACGCATGCTGGGGTGGTGATGAGGATGACTCCCCAAGCGATGGTGGTTAGGGAGAGGACTTTCCCAATAGGAAGGCGTTGAAGAACATAGCCTGATGGAAATTGGAAGAATAGGTAACCAAAGTAGAATATTGAGCTGTGCGTATGGTTAGTATGATCTGAGAAGTATGTGATGCAGGAACAATGCAGCAGGGTGATCTTGCCTTAGCCAGGAATATTGTTGTCCAATTAAATGGGTACCTTTTTGCAATCCATACACACTTGAGAAGTTGATCGAATTCTTGTCTAGATACTGCAACATATATGTAAAGAAGAGAATGGGCATGAGTCGCATATCAATCTTTCGAAGTACTCGTTTTGCTTCTTCGGGATCAACCTCCATGTCCCTAGCATCTTGGAATAAGGCATAGTTATCATCTAACTGTGTTAAAGCAGTTGGGGATGCACTATTTACAACTTCACTTGTTGACGGTGCTGGAAACGACGTCACATGCTTCTCATCATCAATTGGGATTGCCATCTTAATAGAGAGAATGTTATTCACAAATGCTTACTGCTCCAAACTTCAGCAAATCATTCTCCTCTTGGGGGTTAAAACTTTAAAGCACAATAGCTTGGAGGGACAGAAGTGACATAATGCTAAAAAAGTGAAAACCCAGTAAAAATCTACCTGAAAAACGAAAATTTCACCCTCCATTTATATATATCCACCAAATTTCACGGGCAAAATAGCTAGCTTCCCCTCACTTCCTCTAAAGAACCAACCAAACAAGTAGAGATCCCAAACCTCATCTTCTGAAGCAACAAAAACACCGAATACCACATCGATCCCCCCGCGTCCAAAGTCGCCTTATGGATAATTTCTGGACGAAAAGCGATGGTGTGACACGGAATTACCTATTTTAGCTGATGTCGTGATATTTAGACGATGTGCGCGATTGCAAAGCTGCACTTATCAATTGCAAGATCCCACACGTGCGATTGAGAAAATGATGGTAAATCTTGCTGGTATGGTATTGTTTATATGACATATCGGGTATTTATCTATGTTTCATGACACAATTCGCGATATATAATCATATTCATGACTCGAAAACTTCTCTTCACTTGACGATAAGGTTACCTGAAATTTCAAAGTAAAAGTAAATCAATCACGTGCTCACCACCATCCCGAGAATTCGTACCAAGTCAAGTCAACCATGCTTCCATGCTCCCATGTCTTTAGATATCTCGAAGCTCGTCACCGCATCACATAATACAATAAACTTACCATACCTAAACAAACAAATGCCAACGACCCAAAACAACGGAAAGCCCATGAAATTATCACATTTTTTAAGTTATCAATAATGTTACTTACCCATTACCATGACCTCCCCCCAGCAACCCTCTCATGAAAAAAACCCTAACAGGGTCAAAAACCCCTGGAATCCGGTTGCTACAGCCTAGCTAGCCAGCCCAGTCGCCGATTCCACCCAACGGCTTCCTGCATCCCGTCTCGATAAATATCATGTGCTGTAACTTCACTATATACATATTCTGTACTTGCTACTGTTACTTATACCGGAACTCGCTGTTTGGTATGTATGTAAGGTTACCAATCACTACATTTCACTATTTCACTACCTTTCACTACCTTTCACTACATTTCTATTGCGTGTCCACGATCCACGATTCACGATCCGTTATCCGTGTGCGCGACTTGTCTCCATCTGATGTTCGGTCTTCGAATTCCCAGCTTTTTATATACCACCGTGACATCCCAAGTAACGAGGAACGAGTAATCTTACGGTAAGTTTCCATTTTCCTAGTGTAGTGCTTATTTTGGAGCTATTCCCTTTTACTCACATATACATTCATTATACATGAGTACTCACTCGTATGTACAGTATTGGGAAAGCTAACACGACATGATATTCAGTATATTATGTATTCTTATCAGTACGAGTAGCTACTATACATATACACAGCTAACCTTACTGTATAGCTATTCTATATCTATATCTATATACGAAGTATGTATTGTAAACGGCACGATTTCAATATCCAGAATGCGCAGTGTGTTATTGGAAGCGTTTACGAGCCTTATACGGTGTAAGATGCGAAGATGCGAATGGGGAAATAAGTAAATGCAAGACGAATTAATGATTATGCCTCGTTTGATGATATGATATGAATATATGATGATTACCAATAAATAATTCGGGAGAGGCTTGGAGAAGATTCGATTTTGATTTTGATTTTGATGCAGGAAGCAGGAAGAGAGGATTACTATTACTTGTACAGTAGTAGAAAGTAGAAAGTCGTTGTATAGACAGTTAGTTTCCTTCCAAACGTTATAAATGGGAATTGTATTGATTGATTTGAATTGATTTCCATTTTATTTTTCTTTTATTATCAAACTATCTAAAGATATAATATATGTTTTTGTTATACTCGTACTACTAGTAAAAGATTTTGAATTCCAAAGGAAGTAATAATGAATGAATTAATTCTATGAAATTTTTATATTGTGGCTTGCTCGGTCTGGTCACGAATCCTTCCGTGTACAGTAAAGTAAGCATATACATGCACACTGCAGGAGAAAGGATTAATATTTCACAGTGCTTAGATACTGTGCTGCGCATTGCTCTCATATATATCTATCTATCGCTATTATATCATTCATTCATTTATATGATTATGTGATTATATGATTATATTCCCAAAGCCCGAGGTTTGTTTCTAGCTGAGAAGAGAAGGGTATCTCATCTCATGCGGGGAAGAGGCACAGCACGTGGCGTCATCGCTTTAGGCATGAGCTACGGTGCGAGATGGGTTGGAATGGAATGGATGGGATACGGAGATGTGGTGTGTGTGTTGTGTGTATGGGTGAGAGTGGCTATTCGGCGATACAGTTACAGACTTATTATAGTGTATGTACGTGGGATTTTCTATTCCATGTCGAGTAATTATACCAGTGACTGTACGATAGATAAGCTGCAGGCAAGATGGTGTTACCATTGATGATTTTGATATCGTAATACTGTACGTATGTATATACAAGTATATATCTGCATCCAGCAATTCCATTTCCATTTCCATTTCCATTTCCCATTTCCTATTTCCATATTTCCTCCTCAAGATGGCTATTGCTTTATGCTTATTCGTCCAGGTCGTTTCATTGCATGTGTGCTGAAATCGGGACGGACTGGCTTGTTTGTGGAGGGTATATGTCGTTTCTGATATAAGGCTGTACTTGTGTGTCATTGGAGCGCGGAAGTTGGCCGTTGCCGTATGGGAGGGAAGGTGTAAGATCATGTGAGTTTCTATTGCTGCTTTTTGAGGTTTTTGGTCAGGAGAGAGCCAGTAGGAGTCGTCTCTTTCGCAAATGTTTTTGGGATCATGGGGATTCGTGGGCTAGATTATCCGGATGTCTCGGAGTAGGTATGCGCAAGACTCTCGACGTGGCATTGTATTTCCTTTTTCTTTTAGTAGAAGGAATCGTACCGATATCTGTTGGAAACTGTGTGGAGAACTATCACTAGAATGGTAGCAATTATTCAATCGTTTTTTTTGATTTTTTTTGTTTTGGATGATATTCCGTGTGAAATATTATGCATAAAGCATTGATATTAGATTAATGAACAATTTGTTTACCGGATCAAGTATAACTGCCGCTTGTGACTCTGTAGGTGAGCTGTTGTAGACAAAACATATGGGTAAAAAGATAAGGTCTAGAACTTTGCATGTGGGAACATGTATGTGGGGGGTGGAAATTCAGGGAGTAAACTCAAAATTGAGCCCCGTTCGTTGCCTGTAAGTAGATTGATTATCACTACTGTACAGTTGTAGATAGGGAAGTGGTGGAGTCTTCATTCCAAGAACTGTGTTATTGTTAATTCATTGGAGCACTTGTAGAGTGAAGATTGACACAGTATCTAAGACTTGGACTGCTGTTGATTCAAATTGAGGCGGGTAAGATATTAAGGCATGCATCAAGGGCTCTCGTAAGTTCTTCCATAATGCCTGAGAGTTACATTCGGATCAGCTTCCCCTCTTCAAGCGAATGTCTAGGATTCAGTATCGGAAATATCTTTTGAGGGAGAGGCGAGTGCTTGCTACCGTACGTAAAACATAAAACACGGTAGAGTAGGATTTGAGGAAAAGCCATTGATGATGTTCTCAAAGTTCAATCTTGGATAAGCTCCATGTCCGTTCCTAAGTGAGGGTTCATGCCGCGAATCCATGCGGGACGTTGAGGGTAAGAAATTAAGAATGTCTCTAAGTTCGGGCGGTTTACTTTGGGCTTTTCAAACGTCGTCAAAGTCTGTTTTAGTTTCGCGACATATATATCCCGAACCAGTCGCTGATCGCAATCTATTTACTAAAATCTGTTCTGGTGTCGAAACGATTTCCGGCAACCTGAAATAGATGTTTGATCTTCAATCAATCTATTAGCCCTTTCAAAACACTAAAAATAGCTCGTATTTAGATGTACTTATCTCCTGTATGCATACCAATGCATTTCCAATGCATATCTTACGGCTAGATTACTATGACTTTACTCCATTGAGGTATATTCCGTTTGATAATTCATCGTGTTGCTCATCTCGGTCTCTCTTTTAGCAGAGATTGAAGGACTTCGGAAGCACTAAGTAGAAGTTACAAAATAACACAAATAATATATGTCGAGTAATGCATTGAAGGTAACCACTTATCTATTCGCAACGGGACTTGCCAGAAGATTCATAATTTGACCAACTTTACTCGGGTCTCGTGGTGACCCGACTTTTCGTTCGAACGGCTAGATACAGAATGTGTTTCCCGTGGCCCAGGTAGTAGGTTACTTGTACAGTTGTACCTTGGGGGAAAGTCCGATTGTCCAACATTAACTCATTCATCATTATCGTAGGTACTAGGTAGGTAGCTTAAGATGGGTTGGAAAATTCACATGATTTTTTTGGTCGCTGTAAGGTACAATCGTACAAGTGTGCACACTCTGTGTTTCATTATCCCCCATGCACATTTGCCATGAGGTTGACATTTTCCCATGTGGGCACTAATATAAGTGCAAGCAAGCATCAACGTCGACAGGGAAATATAAGCTGTCAAACAGGGGCTTGGGAAAAAGAAAAGTGTGCAACGGTTGTTTTTTGGTGTCTTAACCACCCCCCTGAAGACCCTAACACGCCTAACAGGGGAGGGGTTTAAGGGAAGGTTTTCAGGGTGTATGGCGCCCTCCATGAACATGCCCAGCGACCTCAATCCTTGTATAAGAATGGGCGTTGAAGAAATGACGGGATATTTCCTTGAATGTTTTCTGATACGCGACTTTTTGGATGATTTCTTTATTGCTATTGGTTCTGTTGTTGATTGAGTCAAGACGTTACTTTGTGTGATTGCATGCCACAGGGGCGTATGAAAAATACCTCGGTGACATCGGACTTGAGTCCCAAGAGCTCACTCTGAATGGATGGATGATCACTGAGTTTATATCAGCGCAGTCGCGGCGATAATGTTCAGTTCATTTCATGATATCCGAAAGAAAAACTAGATTGTAGTGGTGCATTCATTTAGTGGAACACTGGGTGTAGAGAATGCGTGAACACTGAAATGAAAAACCAAGAACCAAGATCGCCAGTCCCTGAGAAGTTGTACTGTGCCCCCCCCCCGTCCCTCCCGCTCTGACATGTCATGTTGGTGTGAGATGACAACCTCGAGGGCAGCTTATGTTTACCGCGGTCTAATTCTCCGAGGCAAGCAGGGCAGAGGCAGCGTGCAAGGCTCTTGAATGACCTTGAGGGTCTACAACCCCAACGCAGGCACCCCACGAATGGTTCACGATGCCGGCACTGGGCTCTTCAGCCTGGGAATTGTCCATGGGTTAAAATAAACTTCATAGCCATCAAGGTCCATCTTTCCAACGTCACTTGGTGTGAGCCTCAAAATCTGTCACATCTATCCCGTGAGTTAACAGTAACACGTCTTGAACCGTTGAACGAGCGTTCAGATTTTGTACGGAGTAGTTCAAGTGTCGGAATACTTGCTGAAGTGAGAGGGTATGGTTTTTTTACGTTCCGGGTAAAACCGTGAAGGCTGGGATATTGATTGGCCACGCAGTCAGACCGGAAGCTGAAAGGGCATCTCCACACGAACTTGAAAAGAGCTCCAAAAGAGGGAAAGAAAAGGAGGTATTGAAGTGGGTGTAAATGCGAGTGTAAGAGATAGCGGACTGAATCACCACTTCTCATTGGCAGACACCGAACGGGAAGACCGAAGTTGCGTTGTGATGAAATTTTACTTCCCCCTTCATCATATCTCAACTTCGGCATTTCAGTAAGCGGGTGAAAAGTAAAGTTAGAAAGAACTGGGCGTTTTATGATTACTGTACTAGCTCACCGTCATTTCCTGTTTTTTGACTCATTTCTTTTCCAGATCTAACTCAATATCGCCATCCGGAGTCATCGGGCGTTGAAAAAAAAGGGTAATATTTTAATAAATGTTTTTGTTGATCAACGTATTTGGTAGAGATTTAGCAAAGCCCCCAAGAGAGCCTAAAGTTGAATTTCCTTTTTCATCGACGAAACTTTAGTCTCCTCAACATGTTTCCCTTATGTTTCCATCTCTCCATACACCAGTTCGAGGAATCATCACATGCTTTGAACCAATTATATATATGATTTATTATAAGATCTTACAATATCATTCGAATGGATCCAAACGGTTGAGATTCCACTATGATACGCCAAGTCTTAGCAATTCCAGTATATTTATGCCATCTCGTACCACTCAACCCGTCCAGAATCCTCTCATGTAGATCAAGTCCTCGATCGACCAAACAGGCAATACCCCCGATGCAAAGTTGCGCGGCCTTCTGAACGGGAAGAGTCGAACCCGCTGGGCAGTTGAACACAAATTATTAATCGAAGCATGCAGTTCTTCCTAGAACGGTTCATGCTTATTACCGGCATTATTCAAGAAAGATCTAGATTATTTTAAAGTCTGATTCGCGTGTTTGTATGCTTATTTATTACAATGATAATAGATCATAGATCTTCATCTATCTTAACTAATGATTAGATAATGGCTCTCAAAAGGAATAGGAATCGTTTGCAGGTTGATAAGCACTTTGTTTTCGAGTTTCGTACTGTCTGTCTTCGGTTATTAACAAAATAGGGTAACACATTATAGTCACTGATGATGGTGGTAGTGCTAGTTGGAAAGTGTAATAACACTCGAGAATTTTAAGGTAGTCATTAGTTCGTTCATCAACTTGTTGATCCCGAAGGCGATTCATGCTTTTTCTCTTAATAGTAAATCCCAACTCTCTCCCCCAAAGAGTACTTCTAGGTTCTCTTTCCCTTGTCATCCATCTTCCCCAAGTCTCTAACCCATGATCCCGACATCTCATTGCAACTGCAAAACATCTTCTAAAAAGTTTTCTCCTCTTCTTCTCATCGTCTTGTCTCGTTCACCCCTACTTCCCCTCAATTTACAACCCATATTATTTGAGCCCCGGACCTTGCTGGCCTTACCTTCAAACCCAAACATCTGGACGACATCAAAGAATCCCAGTTATCGAGAAGAAGCCCTGCACCGTGTCATTTGTTGACAGCTACAACATCAAGCTTTTCCTGCAATCGACGACAAGGATCTCCACAACAACAACGGGCGTAATTGCAATCCTTGCTTCCGCAGACAACTACTATTGGCAGAAACATCAATTCTTCTTTACCGCTATTTTTTAAACTGAAGAAAGTGAAGCTATTCGGAAGAAACTGATATCAAGAAGAATTGGCATGTCACGATAGTTGTATCGTGTGCAATTTAATATAGTAAGGAAGGTTTGAATTATGATTCACGTCACTTTTCGAATAAAAACACTTTCCCTTTTAGGATTTAACACTAATATCAGTGCAGTGATTTGATCATATATTAATCACGAATATCCTCATATTCGTTCCTTCCTAACAGTAAAATTCCCAATCCGATAAGCAGTTTGCTTTAATATTCTAACTTAACTTACAGACAAGTCAAAGAGAGTGACCTGATCCCACTCATCCTTTGGCAAAGAAATAAAAATACAATTATTTATTTACAGTCCTCGACCTAAAGTGAAGTAAAGTATAGCAATAACAGCTTTATATCAAAAGGTGAGAGAGATATTACTCTTTTCTATTCCTATACCTATTTTCCCTACCGAGTCTCTGGAATTCTTCAAGTGAATTTGTCGAAGCGCATTACAACTTGCGGGCACATACAGTTTAGCGATTTCTGCCGGTAACTTCTGTATACCACCACCTCGACCTTCGCGATATTCTTCACCTTGCACAAGTGCTCAGGTTACCAAAGACTCGCCAACTGTACAACTCATCAACGTGGAATCTCGTACAAAAGAGAAGACGCGCCGTTTCGAACCATAGCGCAGAGGTGAAATTTCTCTTGACCGCAATTTACATATCACGATATCATCTCGAAAAACTCTCCCACCAAACCTCTTCCTTCTTGTTCGTTTTTGTCGCAATCGTCGGTGCCAATTTCTTTCAGCTGCATGCAAACTTTACACTATGCTAACCTTCTGTGTTACCCAGACTCGATCTGCAAATATTCCCAAAGATTAAAATACCCCAGTCGACTACTACATACCCGCCCACGATCTCCAGCGGCAGCCATCCACCCCCGAGAAACTCGACGAGCATAAACTGTAACCATTCACCTGGAACTTCGGTCTGCGTCTGCAAGTTCGGCTACAGCTTCAATTTCATTGGAGCTTCAAATCAAATCGAAAACATCGAGAAACGAAAATCAAAAATCAAAAATCGAATATCCATAACATAAATAATAATTGGGAAAGTCCAACGTGGGAATATTATCACACTCCGTCCTGTACCTACTCCCATACCTACTACCTACCTGCATCCTGCACTTACCTCAGTAGGTCGACCAAAAGTTCATTTTCAGACAAGGCATCCATTCCAAGTACGACCTCCCATCGAGTTGCTTCCGAATATCATAAATGTCATTCAAAGGATCTTACCGCCACAAACCAATACTCCATATAACATACTTGAAGGAACAGTTGCGATAAGATAATCCATCGACTCCTTATCCGTAGAAGAGCAAGGGCCTACTTCCAGGGTATTTTGCATGAGATAGCTATCTTACCAAAATTTCGACAGGAAAATCAAGCCGTCCACAGCTTCACCTCCAGCTTTACACGCCAGCCGGACCTTCTACGCACCTCAAAATTTATTCGATAAGAAGCAAATATCTTACAGGTACGTGATAACAGACTTTGGTTTATTTTTATTTTCTCCACCACGATATTCTGTTATTGAACCATTACTGCGAGGCGTTCTTCATCCTTGCCTCTCCCCACCACCACACATTTAGGCGAAGTGTCATCCGCTTGCAAGGCTTGTTGCAGATGACCAGCTTCATTGCCCTTGTATGGGTTGCGACCTTTCTTTATTTCTAATCAGCATGTTCTTGTCGTCTTTGGTTTACCAATCGATCTACCCATGTTTGTATATTATATTTCTCCATCCGCTCGCTGTTAGACCTAGTCTTCTTGCCATGGTCTTGTTCTTCCGCTATCAGCCTCACTCATAGTATTGCGTCATATGCATGTACCTTGGTGCTTTCAGTGATCTTCTAAACATGGCTAACATGAGATTCAGATCTTTTTTTCCGCCAAACTCAACCACTTACCTTCGCCGTTCATTAGGATTGTAAGTTGCAACGAAGTTCTTATGTTCTCAAGATCAGATTGTCTATACTGTAATGGGTATGGGTCCAGTGACCAGTTCATGGAGAAGTTTCTTTGCTTACCCGAGGGAGCATGCCCTGCCCGGAAAATGTTTAAGTGCGCCACCAAACGAATCCTCTATCCGTGTCGGTCGGTCCCATTTCTTAGTTACAGAATAGGCTTATCGACTGGCTGAAGATATTTGGATTTTTCAGTCTGATGCTCGCCTGGCCAAAGACTCCACAGGAACAGGCCATTGACCCCATTCAAATCCGGGTATAACGTTCAAAATTGAATCAGTTATCAAGATCCACTTGCATCGATCATAACGTCTTTATACCCTGTGGGATTGACCACTGGATTCCTCGGAGAATTGACAATCTGGCGAACTCGATGGCATTTATGTTTTTTGCACAGCCTTGCACTTTGAATTGTCTTCTGTTTCGACGATTGCATTGAAATACTGTAGCTTGAGACAATATGAAATAAAGGATAAAAGCTAATTCAGAAGCAAGCAGAAATCGCGATTTACACCATACACTGGACTCGTTTCACATCGTATCTGTCGCACGCGTCAACTATCTTCGAGACTTCGAACCGAATCGTCGTCACCCGTTGATTGTAAGTTGGACCCTTTCTACTGTTCCTGTAATCTTGCTCCAAGCACGGATGTTGCATGGCATCGCATGGCATGATACATTGATATTCTCTGTTTTACATGGACTACAACACTAGTTATTAATTCCCAACGATTGTTTCTATGTGGCTGATGTCCTGTGTGGCTTGAAATAACAATTGCTAACTCAAATAGAAATCACTCGCCAAAATGACACACCGTCAATATAAAGAAGAGCCCGATATTAATGCTGTGAATACCGAACATGTAAGTACACAACCTATTGTGGCCTTGTCATCGTCTTGCATATCCGATGATCGATCATATTAAAGTCAAGATATATGCTCTGCCTTGTTTTCTTCCTCTTCACATCTTTCCAGAACTCGCAAGTTGCACTTCTTTGGATAAGATTACAAGGATAAGCCTCCTTGCTCATAAAAAGCAAGCAAGGAAGTATGGCTTCCATAATTTTCCAGAACATAAATTGAGCTGGACTCGAGCAAATTGTGGATTCGTAGGCTCGTTTCACAATAAACAAGGGATCTCGTTTTCAGCTGCCCAATCCCACGCGATGAAGCGAGTTGGGTCTACACATTTTCTGCACGGCCTCCAAGCCATTCGCTCGACGGTTAAGATCAACAAGACAAGGTGACTTTAATCTCTGACCGATTATTTTGGGGTTGTGGGTGCAACCAATGAAAGTATGATTTTTGATTGGTTGTTTTGTACAAAATGGAAATTATCATGTTGCGCACGTATGCAGCTAGAAGTTTATGTAGATCAAAAGATTGGAGTGTACAAGCGGCACCTGATGTTGTTGATTTTCTCTACTCATCTTTTATTCTGGGAGAGTCAATCCAAATATGGCTACAGTGTGGTTGATTGGCTGTGGTGGTTTGATCTTTGTATCGCTTTCTTCGTATTGGTTCGAGTTGGCCGATAAAAAAGAATATGAAGATGATTATCAAAGCATAAGCATGGTACTCATATTCAACTAGGCTGCAGTAAGTCTAAGGAGACATAATTTGGTATCGTGGCTTGCTAAGGTTACAACGCCTCATATTAAGAATTAGACCTTCTAGTAATAGGTATTCCTGACACACGACACTAAGAAAGGGAAGTCCCTTTAACTTTATTTATCGCGAGTTAACATTATTTTAATTTGCGTCAAATAAATGTATATAATATACATGACAATCTTCTCTACGTTACTCGTCTCATTATCCTAAACGAGTCAAGAAAATAACTTTAGAGGATTATTGTTTTTTATATTTATTTCCGTATAGTAGTGTACAAGTACTGCGCAAGTTCATGTGGCTGGCCCCACTTTCAATTCTTAAGCCCAGCCCAACTTGCCTTTGGATCATTGGATGACTAGTTGCCTCCACTCTCATACACACCGCTGCCTTTTAAGGGCCAAACGAACCGAACCTGACCCGGACCATTTTTATTCTAATTTTTTTTCTTTCTCTTGCACTTAATAATTGTGAACATCAACGCCCCCCACCCCCCTTGCCTCTTGCCCCTGGATACACACTCTTTTGTAATTCTTATACCCCATCTGGTGTCAACACCTTGCAACGTTCGCGCACCTTTTACACATTTTCATGCGATATAAACCTTGTCACGTTTATACCATGCGTTGTCCTGGTTCCACTGAATAACTTCCATTTCTGTTCCCCTTGCTCTCTTCCACATTTTCTTTTCATTTCATCCATTCAAAAGCCCTTGTTCTTCAAGCTTAACCTTCCCAATCTTAGACCACTCAAATCACCCTGCCTATTTCTGGTCTTTCTTGTTGCAATCATCTACGTTTAGCCTCGTTCAGATCAATCCTCTACCTACCCCATTCTGTTATTATTCTCCGGCTCCTTCGAGGTCTTTGTTCTTCCTCATCTCATAAGCTTTTCACCCTCGTCAGATCCACTACTTAAAAACTGGACCCTCGGACATTGCCTTCATCGCTTGCGGTCCTTGTCCACTCATCTGAGCACTTTTGTAATAGAAGCAAGGCATCTGTTATACTGAGGTAGACCCTCGTTCTTTTCCCTTGTCCCAGTCCCGCATCTAAAGATTTCTTGCTGTTTTTTTTTACTATTATTGAGCGCCGCCTGTCCTGTCAGAAGATCTTATTCCAGGTACCGCGCTGCTGCACTTGACCCTCGTCATCAAGGATCGACCACCACTTTTCATACATCTCAAGTCTCAAAACATACATCGCGACGCGACTTACTTTTTTCAATGGTCTCTACATCTTTGACGTTACATATATCATAAAAGTTGAAGGAAACATCACTAACAAATGGCATCAATGCAGCATCATCCGCATCACGCGCCGCAAGGTCAAGGGCCTCCACCTCCGCACCATCTCCAGCAACAACCGCGACCTTCGAGTATTGTGCATCAGCATCATCAGCAAGCTCCTCCCCAACCACAACACTCTAACGCGTATCCTTCTGGACACGCTATACCTCAATATCCCCATACTGCGACAGGACCTGGTGGTCAACATCAAGAGCTTCCATATTACCCAACACACCCAAGTCCTTACAGCACACCAAGCGCATCTGGCCCATATTCATCAGCAGGTGCGTAAAAATGTTTTGAAAAACGCGTCTTCTCGAGTTTAAGACTAGATACTGACAATTACATAGGTCCAGAAACCCCAGACATTATGGCGGCTACACAACATATGGCTCGAGCTCCGTATCCTCCGATTTACCAGACTCCCCAGTCCAACTCCCCTGCCTCTGTCGCCTCGCCTGCACATGAAAGAATGTATGCGCCGTCTGCACAGTTGCAGCAAAACCCACAAATGTATTACACTGGGCCACCGCAGCAACAATATCCTCCACCTATGCCCCAGCAGGGAGGTCCTTCCCCATATGCGCAACAGCAGCCACCACCACAACAACAGCAGCAACATCATCAGCAGCAGTCGATGACTTCGCAGCCAACACTGCTCATGTCACATCAGACAAATCAACATCCAATGCAACAGCACCCTAATCAGCATCAACAACCGGGTATGACTGGGAGTCCAAGAACGAAAATGGAGCCACACGTCCCACAAATTGCACGCCCAAATCCACCATTAGGGCCCCAGCAATCTGCAAACGGTACACCTCAAATGCAGCCCAACAATGCTCCAGGGAGTGGCAGCAGTGGTGTTAACCCCAACGCTGCGCCAGGTCCAATTCCAGCAACCACCCCTCTCGTTGTGCGACAAGATGGTAATGGAGTTCAATGGATTGCATTTGAATATTCGCGCGATCGTGTCAAGATGGAATATACGATCAGATGTGATGTCGAGTCCGTGAACGTTGAGACCCTGTCCCCTGAATTTAAAACGGAGAATTGTGTTTACCCGAGGGCGTGCTGCAGCAAGGATCAATACAGGGGAAATCGATTGGTATACGAAACGGAGTGCAACACTGTCGGGTGGGCCTTGGCAGAATTGAATCCTTGCCTACGTGGCAAACGTGGATTAATACAAAGAGCGGTCGATAGCTGGAGAAACAGTAACCAAGATCCAAGATTGAGAAGTCGAAGAGTACGAAGAATGGCTAAAATTAGCAATCGTAAAGCGGTTCAAGCGGCTACCTCGCACAACCCTCACATGACTGGTCCTAGTCCGACAGGGATGCCACCATCTGCGAACATGGGCCCCGGTGGTGCGGGAAGCATGGGTAAACCCAACCTTAGCGGTATGGGTGGTCCACAGCTTCATCACCACCACGCTCATCCCGATGGAAGTAATCAAGGAGGAGAAGAAGTCGGTATGTTTCACCAGATGTGATGTGCGATTATTATTATTTTGTTATGATACCATTCTTGCGAATATACCTTTTGATTGGAGGGATTTTGGGGCCTTGAAGTGACTAGTCACAAAAGCACTTTCATGTATAATACAACATTGCACTTTGCTTTCTGCCTGCCGCGATACCTACTCATTACCCTGCGTTGTTATGTCTTTGTACTATTGTATTACTCCCCATTGCTTGCTTTGTATTGTTATTGTTTTGCTTCCCGGATAAACCTGAGAGGCTAATCAATAAACCCATTTGTAGGTGACGAAGAATATATAGACGGACACACTCACCATCACCATCAAGCTCCGAATAACCAATCTGCCAATCCAGTAGATGATGTGCGACAGAACCAAGCCTTCCCCGGCTATTCCAGCAACTACCCTTCAAATATGTCAGTAGGCGGGGCTACCATGGCTCCAGGTGATAATGGCGGGCGTCCTTTGCCTAGTTCGGCTCACCCAATTGCCGCACAATCTAAATCCGACGATGACGACAGCGTTGATGTTTTTGGCAATGTTCCTGAAACCAAAAAGCGTAAGTTTCTCTTGGTTGAGGATCCCTCTAAGCAAAGTCGTGTTCGTGTCCGCGTTACCTTGGACACGGTCGATATCAATGAAATTCCAGATTCCTTTCGAAAGAGCAACTCGGTCTACCAACGTTCTTGGTTCCCATTGGAAATGCAATCACGTCCTCCATCGGCGCACGGCAGTCGATTCTTCGAAGAGGATGATACCGATGATGAAGTTGATGGAGGTCGAGGTCGCTCTCGACGTGGCAGAAAAATGTTTTCTGTTCAATTGCCAGACGGCAACGAAGGCGAGATTCCGGTTCCCCGAATGCGCAAACCTCAGAGAGCTTTGGAAGTCAAGCTCAACGATTTGGGATACAGAATGGCTTGGCATCAAAGTAGAGTCTTCGCAAACAAGGCAATCTTCTTGCAAAAAGCTCGTGAGTTATTCCCTGTTCCTTTAGTCGCTATTAGTCAGTGAAAATATATTAATCATATAATACAGTTGATGCGTGGCGCAACAAGGTCAAAGAAAACATCGGCATTGCAGGAAGAGATGTCACTGCGATCCCTCATTTCGACACTCGTTCTGGAAAAAGACGTTGGCTAGAAAGCGCCAAGAAGCGCGAGCAAGAAGAAACGGAAGCCTAAATGACCAGCCGGCGGGGTTTTTACTTCTTGGTGGTACATTGTTCCATTAGAACACCACACCTATGCCCTCAATGACCTTTCCAGATAAAGATAAGAGGAGGTATCTGTCAATATCAATGCCCTCCATGAAGACAATCCGCGGTCTCAATGAATTCATGATATCTTCAGGTTTGGGTGGTGGAGTGAGTGCTTTGGTTTGGTACATGCATTGCTTCGGAGTACGAAACTTTTGCTTTGATTTTGTTTTTACATTCGTTTCACCAATGAGTTGTTTTTTTCCTTTGCAAATGAAAAGTAAAATGAGTATATTGATGATTGTTGAAGGGAAGGGAAAGGAAACGTTGGTGCGCATCACTTTATCTTATGAAATGCTTTTTTTTTTTGGGATGTGCGTGGGTACATAAATATGAAGGCGGGGTAGGTTTGGGGGGAGATGGGGGGAGATGGGGTGGATTGTAGATTATCAAAATGGGGTGGAGCTTTATAATTATGAGTAATATAGATTAGGAAAGAAAGAAAGAACACTCTCGTTATATCGGGGTCACTCGGTGAGGTGAGGGCGTTCTTTGAAAAAAACAAAAAAAAATGAGAAAATATATTAAAATATCTGCGTTTTTCTTGTCTGGTGGATGGGATGTTCGTGTGTATGTGTGTGTGTGTGTATGCATATCATCTAGTCCAGTCTAGTCCGGCTCTAGTCCTAGACTCGGAACATAGACTCGGAATCAAGTGAAGTGATTCATGAAGGAAAGGAAGGTTTGTCTTGCAAATCTACTCGAGCATTTGACCATGCTTGAAAAGAAGACGAAGATAAGAAGTTAAAGTCTTGCCTTTTTGGGGTGCGGGCGGGAGGCGTGTGTGCAATAGGGGAAGAAGGGGAAGAGGGAAAACATATGATTTTTGAATGTTACCTCCTCTTTCCTGTCCTGCGCTCTCCAAGGAAGATGGCGTTCGAGAATTCGGACGTGATTGGATTGATCCATCTTTTTATTCATATAGACTACTTTGAGTATATTCATTCTAATAAATTTGACACGCCTGTTCTAAGTTCCTAACTATCTACTATACCCAACCCAAAACAACACAACACAACTCTGAAGATAAGATAGGAGTTGAGTTTGAGTTTGAGAAAGCTGGCTGGTAGTGGTCCTGTCTGTCTTTCTGTTCTTCTAGAGTAACAGTACTCGAGTACTCGTAGTTTTCTGGGTATATTGTAAATTTATAAATTTATAATCATAATGGGGAAGTTTCACTGGTGATATGTTTTTTATGGATTTTTTTCTTGGTTGGTGGGTTGGAGGGTTGGAGAATTGCGAGGTGTTTGAAGATGCTTGTCTGGTAGGGCCAGGGATTGATTGTTTGCTTTTGCATCCAGCTTGTTAGGAATATCTGGACAGGTTGGCAGAGTGTTTTATTTATTGGAAGAGTGGTTGGGCCCTTCTGCTTTTCTGGTTTGAAATGAGAGTTGGAGTGTTGAGATGTATTGGCTTGAGGATAGAGTGATTATGGTCTGGGATTTTACTTCTTGGGGAGACTTCAGGGGGTGGTGGGACGTTATGATCTGGCAGGACTAGTTGTAGTTGGTACCGCGACATGATTCATTTGGAAATGTTAGGGAATCTTGGATTCTTGGTATGAGGATGTTTTGATTACACTTTCCATATTTGAGAACTCTAAATAATGACTCCCTCAGTTTACTAACATCAATTATCGCAATGATCAGCCAATATCTCTCTCCCTAATCTAATGCTCCGCCCGTATCACCATCACATTTCTTCGCCAACGTCGATATCTGAATGCTCCTCCTCGAGTCCGGGATGGGCGTACACCATATAGTTTAACCTTCTCGTTATCATTATCGATTTGAAAATTAAAGTTGAGAGCGGCGTCCCCGTCGAAATCATTTCCAGCCAACATCCCACGATTCTGCTGCCTAGCGCCCGAAAACTTCAATCTTCATCATCAGAGATTATGATGGCCCCGTCTGAATCCTCGGCCTTTATCTTTTGTGCTGGCGGTGCATCACCCTCTTCGCTTGACACTCTTCGACGCTTCTCACGTCGACTAGCAGCTTCAGGCGTACTCAAGAACCCTGCGCTTTGTAGCTGACGGATGTGATTCGGATCCCTGGTTGGTTCGACTTCTCCGACACTGTCATGCTTGTGAATTCCCTTATAATGGGCTGTCAAGGCCTTTGGTGTTGGGGATCTATGAGCACATAGGGGACATTTGAAAGGCCTCTCACCGAACGTCCCGTGAATAGCAGCTATCGTGAGCGACTTCTTGGGAACAACAATTAACGGCCTGTTCGGAAGCGAGGAACCAATCTCAGTGACATAGTTGGCGCTCGCATGGCTCGATCTTTTAGCGAAGTACTTCTGAGAAAAAGAAGCTTCGGCTAATTGTTGAAGTTTAGCGAAGGTCTTGGCTTGCTCGGAGTCTCGACATCCCGCGGAGTTGCCGTCTAATACCATTTGAATCCTCTCCACTCGAGGTGTCTGCAGGCTACCATCTTCGTCTCTCCATACCTCTCTGTCTGCAATTGATTGTGCCGAAGGTAATCTAATGAGTGCACCGCTGCTATGGCGACGTGCAAGATGAAAGGCGTCTTGCATCGCAATTTTCTCGTGCTGGTTTCTTTGTGTTCCCCATGCTGCAAGCGCGAAGGCCTCTCCGTGAGGAAAGGTGGTGGCCATTGGATTTTCTCTTTGATAATATTCTGGCATTTTGTGCCAGTTGAGGAACGGCCCACGATTCATTAGATACTTTTGTGGGTACAAGACGTGGATTAGTCTAGACCAAATGTAAAGCTTTGGGTCCATCCAAGCCAATCCGGGAGTGAGATATAAGGTTTCCTCTTTGAATCTCCCATCATCCTAGGGCCAGTGCTGAGATGAGGATGCTTTGCTCTGAAGACAATAGCATCACATGGTGCAAATACCCAGTAGTCGCGGAGCGAAAGTATCGTGAATACTGGAGGCCAGCAGCCCTCTGGAATGTTGGAGATATTTAAGAGAACCGACATTCGTGCGGGATCATCCTTGGCGTCTATATGCAGCGATCCAGACTTGCCCATCTCAACTGACAGAGCAACCGTGTTTACATTGGCATAGTTGACCTGTATAGATGCTTTTCTATAGTCAGCAATGCCACTACATAAGAGGAAAGTGTTTTGTTAACCATGACTTACAGAAATTTCTATTTTCTTCATCGCCCATTGTGAATGCTGCATCGATTTCAGACTGCAGCTCGACCACTCTGAGTTCTTCGGCAGGAGTAACGTATCGAATTATCGCTTGTCCAATTTTTGATATCATTCGCGTGGCTGCCGCAAGCTCATCACAATGCTCAATGTGACCTTTTAAAGTTGTGGCCACACCCACGCTATCCCCTTGAGGGGGAATGGACCATGCCATCGGGTAAACGCGATCCTTTCCTTGCTTTCCAGCTCTGAGGATCTGTTCAAATCTACTCTTATCAGAGTCATTCCCTTCTCCACGACGGAGAAACAACTCTCGCAGCTTTAGTATTTCAGGCATAACCCAGCTGGGAAGCTCCTCTTTTATCATTTTAGAGTCAACCTGTTGAGCTGTAAATACGGCGTTCTCGTCTTTGTTGACGAATACTTTCTGATTAGGCGGAACTCGAGTCATTTGGATCGATCGATCTTCCTCTGCTGTCAAGTACCCGATGGCGTCGTTCAATAAGCTGGGTACTTCTGTGTTTCTAGCTCTGGCTAGATTCTCGGCGCCCAATCCGGTTGGGAAATTGGGCATGTGGTAAATGTGGCCATCTTCCCTTGGAATCGGGGGAGAATAATGAAATTCGACCTTGGTAACTGGAGAAGTCATTGTTGATTCTGCTGTTCTTTAGACTTTTTGTAGTTGGTTAAAATGGTTGATGATATGAAAGATTTAATGATTGCAGATTTGTCAAGAAGTAAAGATTTGGTGAGTGTTTTGATGGAGGAGGAATTTCTTTTAACCAGATTGTCTAGATGATATTGTGCCGCCCTGTCCAGCCTTTCAACTATCATGTCCAATGAAACAGGTATGTTAAGGTAACTATCTATACACCGCCTTGACTACTACTACAGCTTTGTTTATTATAAAGCTAGCTCGGAGCCGAGCCTAGCCTTGATACAGAGCTGATTGGTCTTCCTGTTTTACATTCATAATTTGTCTTCGAAGTGTGAATTATATAATTGAATATAACAAGACTGATAAGATTTTGACTTCAAAATCAAATGAATTATCTCCCAAAAATTTAATATTGTTCTATATATAGTATTCTCAACCTTGGCTTGTTTGAGAATATGGTCTCAAAAAATAGATATATTTGCCTTGAGGGCTGAGATATTTCCCTCTTGCAATCAATCACTGTTATCACCGCCCTTACTACAAACTTGTCTCATTCTATGTGTGTTCTATATATACAATCTCAAGCACCATGTGATATGCCATGAACTTTACACTTACGCATAATCATTGATAAATAGCGCTATTAGGTGCTATGGCTGGTAGAAGCAATCCACTTTTCCTACAAAATCAAATGACTGGTATTGGGTAAATCATGACAAATATTTACAGTTAAGAGGCCAGTATTGACCAAATCTGATTTATACTTAGTCACTGATTGTTTGTACATATCATTATTCCACGCCACTCGACTTTTACCCCTTTCTTTGGCAACCAATTAATCTTTCACTCTAAGCGAGTATCAAATGTTTTGGTAGACGCACCATGCATTGGCACAATACATTAACCCATTCAACGAGCTCCTCGGCGTATAACTAGCTGTCATTAGATTATAGTAATCATCAAAATGATCACCCATAGCAAGCGACAATCGAAAGAAAGATGGCATTACCACATGCTGGGCGAGGAATCACGAAGTTTTGAAAAAACAACTAATTCACTTTTGGCCAAGCATCTAAGATGCTAATTTATCAAATTCAACACGGTATTGAATATATTTCTAGTTTGTAAGGCTTCACCTGGATTGATATGATGCTATACCATATTTGCTGTTTCGTAAACCTTTCGGAGCCAGATTACCTAGCTCAGTGTTGTAATTAGTATATGGTAGTAAAACGGTGGCTGATATCAAGGCTATATCATTTATAGCAATACATATAAAACTCAGTACTGTTTACATCTATAAATATTAACCCCAAATGATAATAATATACCCAAATACAAATAACAAAACTCAAATCCTTCACAAAAACCTATTAAACAAACTAAATCCAATATACTAAGTCTAATTGAAAATTCTATAAAGAGTATCGTATACAAATAATCGATGATTTGAATCCCTTCATATAAAAAATGATGATATTGAGATTTTACAGAATATTGTGTAATACAATACAAACTAACTTGAAACCAATCATATTGTATTTCAGTATCCTGCCAGTAATATACAATATTATTCAAATATTTCATATTTTCAGTAATATAGAATCTAATACTCCATATCTCAATGTCTTCAAAATATGTAATACGCACCACTAAAGTGGGGCGTATACAAAATATTGAAATTACTAATTACAACAACTGCCCTAGTTTGCCAAGCCACAAAAACAGCATCATGATTTCCAAGGGAAAAATAACATACCACACAAAGTGCCAGCTACTGGTCATGCTACACGTAACTGCTTGTATTATGAGTCATTATTGCGTCTTTAACTGTATGAAATATACATAAATTTGATCATCTCTCAAGCCGAAATAATGATGGAAAAGTTACATACTGCTAAAAAAGATAGAAAGGAAGTGAAATGCTCACATGATACCATATTTACTCATAAAATACTACAGGGGCCGTATCAGATGCCTTACAACTACTGCACTTCCATTCCTCCCAAATCGCTAAACTATTACAGTATTAAAGACCCATACAGCAATGAAGCAAACTGCAACTTATCTACCCACACTACCACAGAACAAACATCGAACTATGTTTGCATCCTTCCAACTCAGAAACTCCTCCTTAAATTGCAAGAACGGGTTTGTTGGCCGCGGAAACTCAACCAAAACTTTTCAATCGAACCCTCCACAATTCATTTACTCGAAGGATGCACGCAGCACAATTTAAACGCAGCCGGAGATCATTTCAGTGAAGTCTCGCATGGAAATAAAGCGGAAGGAAAATCGCAGCACTTAGGAATCGATCAGTCGACTTGACAAAAGATATGGTGACCCATGGTGTCTTTTACAAGGTTTTTCTCTTGAGCCTCCCCGAAAAGCAAGGCCAAGTTATCAGGTGAGTGATCAAGCTTTCACTTTATTCTCCAACCACCTTGTAGCACTACCAACGAAAATCTGCGTAACTCTTCGATGATATACGATTTTGGTTTACTTTTTCTTGTCAGTGCATGGAGATATATACAATCATGAGATAGCCCCAAACCTTTGATGAGCGCAGCTAACATCTTCATCAACACATCATCTTTGCATATTACGTTCAACAGGGAAGCAGGTAGTGATAATGTCTTACCACGAAGGTTACTTCTACACCGGCAAAAACGACGAATTAATGCGCAATTGCGAAATGCAAGGATAATGCTACGAGATTAAGTGCCCTTTACGTTCTTTGCTTGTATCTTGGGGGGCCTACAACTAGACTAGATACGAGGGATGATGTGGTGGAAAGGAGATCAGAAAAGGGTCGTAAGGGAGGAGGTAGAGAGGGAACAGACAGGGATATGGGAGAGACTCGATTCTTTCCTTATTGATATACCTTTCTTGGAAAACATAATCCTTCAAGCTTCTGTCCATTAATTCTGGAACTCATGTTCACAGTATATCAGTACAACCAAATGGATAATAAAACGAGATGGCTGCCGTACTATTCAGATTAGATGTATCTAACTCGCGGCTAATCAGTATGACAAGAAAATACAAACAAGCGAGATCACCACCGTACTTCATAACTAGACTGCAGCTAATTCGCGCTAATCACCGTAATAAGATAGCTACCGTACTTCACAACTTAAATGTAGCTAATTATAGCTATTTTCTAGTCATAAACTTGCGTCTAACCCGTACGGCTCACTCGGTGCTGCTGTATCTGAGAACATAGAAGCCGTAGTAGGAAGTGTTCATAAGCAGACTTGTTTTGCACCTGAGATCATGTTTTTCTTCCATCATACACAAAACTTTTAAGAGTCAATAGCCAATATCGACAACGATTCGTCTTCACATTTCATCTTCATCCACAAGATCCGATTTCAATCACAAATTTCACCACCACATCATATCATCATGAGTAACTCCTTCGACTCTTCTTTCCAAGAACCAAATGACATGGATTACGAATACGAATTACAGTCAGAGATGCCGGCTCCCTCTCCCATGTCACTCAATGGCAGACAGTTCACTGTGAACTTAAAGCCACCCATGAGCCAGAATACCAAATCAGCCATTGGTAACGCGCACTCTCAAGTCAAGGCTCCTAAACAGTCTATTCTGGACTCGACCACCCCGCTTGCTGTCAGACTTCAGAATCTGAAGTTGGGTAAACATCATGCAACTTCTCAAACTGCCGACAAGGCTTCTTTCGACCTCGATCTTGCAGAAGTAAATTAATACCACTACCGTTATCCCATATTTACCTACTGACATGCTGTACAGGATCTGGAAAAGGACTTCGAAGACGCTTGGAATGAGCAAAGTGGCGATGGCGACGATGGGAGCATGGTCGTAGAGCGCAACACCCCAAAATCAAATCGTCGACCCAAGCAGACAACCTCACACCAAAAATCGAAGCCAAGAGTTCAGCCTGTAATTGATGCAGGACCAACAATTATTTGCCGCCAATGCAAGATGGCCTACAGATACAGACTTTCAGAAACCTGGGCACCCGGTCAACGCCCACCAAGACTAGTTACACCTTACTCCAAGAAAACCCAATCGCATCTGCACATTGCCACGTGTGTAAACTGCTCTTTTGGAACTTGTCTCGCTTGTGGTGAGGCTCCGCACCTGAAGCAATGCACCTTCTCCGATACTCGTGTCGCTTGGTACGCTCTATGCTCGGTCGACGAGGCCGTGATTAGCTATCGTCAAACTTCTCCATATCTCACATCGCTTCACAACGCCAGAGATGTGCAACCCGTGCTCCTCCAAGCCCTAACAACTCTCAACGCCACGGTATCTCGAAATGGGACGTCTACATTCGGGTTCGACCAACTTCTCCGCAAAAGTATGCTTCTCGACCTCATTGCAGATATCATGCGAGACACGACCGTCGAAAACATCGAACTCTCCCCGCTTCTAATCCAAACCTGGGAGCTAGTAAATATGGTCGCAAAGCACAGTGAGCTACGGGATACACTCTTCGAGCAGCGACAGACGCTGAAGGAGACATCGCTCGGTCTTCGGAAGTTAGTTTTTCCACTGGTACTTCTCCCAGTCCGTCAATCGTCGAACATAAATCCAAGCAATCGCCCGGTTGGAACGTACAGCTGCTGGTCATTGTTGCAGAGATGCAGTGAAGTCGCCAAGCAATATATTCACGCGAATCACGATGATGTTTGGTCTGCAGCCACGCTGGCACAGAGAGTTATCGAGGTGTATGAGATCATGGCGAGCAAAGTCCCATCGAAACCACTTCTTCCCGAGAAGACACACTCGACTCAGCACCTGGAAGTATTTGCGGCTGGGTTGCGAGACTTGTACAGGATTGGAACGCTTCGGAACACACAAGAGAACAAAATCGATGTTCAGGGAAAGACGGACAGTGAATCACCGCAGAAAAAGCGTGGACGAAAGAGGGAAGCGGGTCAAGGGCAGGGCCAAGATCAGGGCATGGCTGATAGGGGAGGAAAGAGACAGAAAGTTGTTAGCATATAGTGTGATTTTACCAGAGGGAAGGGAAGGGAAACATGAAGAAGATTGTCGTGCATGGATTAGGATAAAGGTGACTCAGGGAATCATGACTGTAGAGAACACCGATAGCCATTGGG
>KI628580.1:155390-175811 GCA_000503235.1 Sclerotinia borealis F-4128 | reverse complement strand
TAGGCTGCGCAGAAATACTCCGCTACCCGTGGGGACCCGCAGATACTCCGCCCCGCGGGGGACCCGTTGATGATATTTTAGACCCGCGGGGGACCCGTTGAGCTTTCAAAATTATCCGCCCCGCAAATACTCTGCAAATTTATTAATTTTTATAATATTAATATAATTAATATAAAGATTAATATAAAAACTAATATATTTTTATAATTATACTAATATTATACTAATATTATATTAATATTTATAATATTATAAAATTTATATCTGCGGAGTATTTGCGGAGTATTTGCAGCGGATACCCAACGGGTCCCCATTCAGATTTTTCTATTATCCGCCCCGCAAACGGAGGACCCGCGGGGGACCCGCCAGGCCAATAATCCGCCCCGCGGGTACCCGTTGCGCAGCCTAGCATTGGGAGTGTCGTCTACTCCCTATTATTCTGGCCGGATGATGTAACAATTCTGGAGCCTACATAAGTGTAGCTACCAATTGAACTTCTCAAAATCCAATATGTGCAAATGAATGTGACCAAGCCCTGTTGTAGCAGGACAACTTACCCTACGAATAGATCCCTTCGTAGTACACGTAAATTAATCATATGTTTCGGAAACAAAACAGTAAACAATTCAAAAGAATTCTTGGTGGATTACTTAGCTATCATTCTTCTTTTACGTATACTACAGGAAAGGGCATTTTCAAGCTTTTCGATATGGATAATGAAGTCGATATTCGTTATTCATATTTATGAGATGCAGCAAAATAAGAAACTATCTAAATAGAGAATAAAAAGAAGTGGAAGAAATAAATCTTGAAGTTCTTTGCTTTTTTAAAGCTTTTAAGGTTATATCATCGATTGATGCTATAGCTATTGTGCATGTGAACATATGCAGTATGACTGTAAGATGATTAACTTAAATCAGTATATCACTCCTGGTGTTGATATCCTAAAATATCTTGCTCTCCTTTCGCTACCTCGGCTAACTTTCTCTTGGATCTCCTCAACTCATTTCCAAGCCACCGCTTCTCTTTAGCTATTCCTATTAGCTAGAATAGTTACTCTAGCCTCTTCATAATCTCTAACTCTCAAACTCTCAACTTTCAGAGAATTTGTTCGATTTCCTTAATTATAATGATAGCCGCATTCTTGGGCTATATTGCTTTAGGATACGAGAGATCTATTTCATACTTTCAGGAAAGAAGTTGAATGATGAAAAAAAAATGTTTGGAATTGTATATAAGATTTTACCCCGTTGTATGCGTGCCACCACAGAGCCAACGAAGAGCTTTGAGGATGATTAGTCTCGATTCTCGAATATCATGGAATGAGGTCCTTCCAGCCAATAAAAAATAGTTGATACTCCAAGAAAGAGATAGATGCACGAATTCTTCTACCGACAATACTATGTTAAGCAACTATATAGTATACACATGTGAGATTATTCCCAGAGTGATACGTATCCCGAAGCTTTTGCCAATGAGATCATGTCCATGTCAGTAAGTGGTTTCATTCTACCGCGCTCGGCAATGTGACCTTCAACGACGTTCTCCGAATAAATTTTACATCTTTAGAGTGTTAACCTTTCCCAGGGAGATTTAAGTAGGATGGAGTACCCACGCGTATTTTACCTCAAATTGACCTGGATTTAATGGGCTCATCGATATCTCCAACCTGAGACGTACGTACAGTTGTGGTAGTCCGTTTATCTTCGAGCCAACTTACCAATGAAATCATGATATTAAGATTCGGAAAAGAGGTTATTATATTACCCAAATTGTCAGCGATAATTTCGTTCATAATTCAATGGAATGAATAGTGGTCAGGCCACTATGATTGTGCATATATGCACAACTACAGTATGAAAATTGGAAAAGGAATGTAGAACCAAAAGCCGGCCATGCTTACGGTCAATTCTAGGAGCCATCTTGAATATATGTTCGTATGAATGTGAATAAGAATTTATCGATTTTATATGTGATTGTCATTATTATCTCTGTGAGTCGAAATGTATGTTTTGAAATCTTGAAAACCATCCAAGCGACGAAGGGGTTTCCTTATATGCGTTTGCAATATGTGTTTTTATACTACTCGAGTATGCAAAGCGGCTATTTTACTATATGTGATAAAGTTACCAGTTTACCAATCCCAATTAGAGCCGAGACCATAATTCTATGCACTGGGTAATATGTGCAACGAACGTCATTCATTGACATTAAACTTCTTTGGCCACTGGCGCTAACCTCAACGAGACTAAAGTATACATCCAGAGTCAATTTGAATAGTAAAAGCTACATACTCGAGCCGATAGTACCCGAACAAATCATTCTTTAACTCCCCGACGCAGTTTTTCTTTTCCTACAAGAGATCGTGCCATTGGAGATAACCAGATCTCCGGTCCTTGGACATCCATAGAGCCTCGATTTGCTTCGATTGTGGCCTCAATTTCCTTAGCGACAACACGATTACTGCTGATCGTTGTCAAACCAGATACCCATCCGTACAGAAATACGGATGAATTAACGCCAGTCAGAACCTTCAAGACGTCATTGGCAACAAGTGGAAGCTCGGGTACGATGATCGATACATCCACATCGATGAGCGTGATTGGCAACTGCCATTCCGAAGGGATGCTATACTCGGAGAGCTTTTGGAATTCCTCCGCCAGCTGTTCTCTCGTTGACTCGTGACCGAAACCAAATAGCAGTTCCATTCTTTTCTTTTCGGTATCCGTTCCAATCGTGTCTATAATCTCTTGAGCTCTCGTGACTGCTTCACGAGTGCATACAAGCTTCCTAGCCCCACAAGCAGGCCAAACGATACTAGGTAATAGCTGATCTTCGCTTTCCATCTCCATCTGTTTGGTCAAGAATCGATGATGCCAGTCTTTTGGCTCAACACGGCCATGTGAAAGACTAAAGATTGGGTAATTAGCAAACAGGTAAATGGCTGATTGTTATTTGTGGGGGATGGGAGCACCTGTCATGGGACTCAGTATCTCTCGCTTATACTTACTCGCTAATGAATGCAAATATCATTGTACAATCAACGTTGAGTATTTCAGTAAATTTCTCAAATGGATTAACTACCATGCGATGCAGAACTGTTGATATCATAGGGCTCGTAGGAATATCCTCAAATGTCTGCACCATAACACCTAGTGCCCGAATCTCCTGTAAAACACTAGCCACCTGCTTTGGGCAATCTCGTGTAAGTCTAGGTAGCACAAGGCGCACTGATGGATACCGGTATTTAGTTCTAGCCAACTTAGAGGCTTCTACAAGTAATTTAGCTTGCTTCAAAAGACCTTCTGACTCATCCTCTGTGTCTAGTCGAGCGACATCATCGTCTTCATCATCGGTCGAGTCATCCTCAGCCCATCCAGCCTTAGCTAGATCGAATATCATCCTCCTAGCAGTAATCGTGTTTACTTTGACCCATTCAAGATCTTCTCCGGCCACAATATCAACCTCTACACTTTTGATATTGCTCTGTGCCGAGAGATCACCTCGCTTAGATTTGAGCAAAGTTTGACCAATGGACCAAAAGAAACGTTTTCTCAAAGCTGTGATGCCCTTGCAACATTTTGCCGTATTCCAAACAGCGGAATAGAATGGAAAATTCGAAGAACTGATTGTATGGGCAACCTTTTCGTTCTCTGGATCTAGGTTTGCGAGTCTTATTAAAGATTTGATCTCAGACTGGAGATTCGTCGAAAAGTGCCTCAGTTCAACCGTCTTGTCTTGTTTCCGCTCCTTCAAACAAGCCTTGAATTGTTCGAGTTCCATCATCAAATCTTGAGATCTTTGAAGTAATTCCGTCACTGATCTCTCCGAGTTGGGCTCGGGATCCAATAACTCCAAAGCAGTCATACTATTGGTAATGACCTCAGCATTCGGCGTAGCCATGCTGGTAGAATTCAAGAAAAGTGCTCACAGGCTGAAGGTAGTTCTTGAAGAGTATCACCTGCGATTAGGAGCCATGGAAATAATCGGCATATGACTGTATTGGCTGGCCTGACTATTCACATTCATATTATCCAGAAGATGACTCTTGATATCAAATCAAATTGCCCAAACTTCGGCTAAATTTTCCTTCCCAGCCTTACAGTCAAGGCAAGAACGGTCAGTTTTATTACGTAAGCTTCTTGGTCAAATAAGGGGCTATAAACATTTTACTATTGGTAATAACAAGAATTTGGAAACAACGTTAGAATAGAGGATATTAAGGACAGAAAGGAGGGAGAAGAAGAAGGGAAAAGAGGAGGCGAGGTGAGAATATATGCTAAATACAACCACGTGGTAGGTGTATTTAATAACACATTATAATCACACCCATATCCACTACTAGTGGGGTCAGTAGCGCCTCGTTTATCAGGTCGTAACTCACTTGCTTATTCCCGATCTCATGTTGCCAAACCAGAAAATTCCGTCACAAACGTATCTTACAAAAAAACACAACCACAATTCTCTACTACAATAACTACCAAGATGCCCTCGGACGACCTTACAAAATGGATAACGTCCGAAGTCGACTTCTATGCCCTTCTGGGCATAACCCCCGAATCTTTCACCGTTGACGATCTCCGTCGCGCCTACCGTAAAACAGCCCTTCAATACCACCCCGACAAACTGGGCGACGCCTTCGACGCCGATAAATACGAGCAATTCCAAGCCGCGAACGATGTGCTCGCAGACCCTGAATCCAAACAAAAATATGACAATTATCGCAATGCGCGGGTGCAAAAACAAAGGGCGGCGGCATTATTCGAGGGGAAGAGAAGAACCATGAAAGAGGATTTGGAGGCGCGAGAACGCGGGGGCAGTTTGGGGAAGAGAAGTAGAGAGGATGAGGAGATGGATGTCGAGCTTAAAAAGTTGGCGGAGGAGGGCAGGAAGAGGAGGGTGAAGAGGGAGAGTATGATGTCAAACAATGTGCCATCACCTAACTCACCTCCCGTAGCGCCGTCACCTCAAGTGCAATCGCAACCGCAGCCCCAATCGCGCCCACAACCTTCAGCATCTGCCACGTCCAATTCAGAAGACGAAAAAGTAGCACGTCTCGAACGTCTAATCGCCGAAGCCACCGCTGCAAAAGCGAAACGCAAGGCGGACAAAAAAGCTAGGAAATCAGGCAAATTGTCTGATCCAGTCGCGGATACTACTTTTAATGCCAACTCGAAATCAGCATATACCGGGGTGCATGTCGTACCTTGTGTTACGCCCTAACACCGCTTCTAAAATTATTCAATCTGGTTCAAACATTCAATGGAGTTCAGACATCGGGGGACGGGGCGTATGCATGGTACTCTTTTTGTGGAATTTAGCATGGCGCTGGTAGTTCGGGAAAATTCTCCATATACGTATGGGGTCATTAGATAATTAGAATAGGAAGCAGTTCCTATGATATATTTTTGCTTTACAGTTCGTGTGCAATGCGCTGTGTATGTATTGACCACGAAAACCAAAAACCTTTGATGAAATTCTACTATGTCTCGATCCAAGCAGGAGGGAAGGCTCTAACCCTAATATTCCTAACTTCTCCCTCTCCCTCCCCCTTCCCCTCCACCATAAATTCCTCCCCACCACCCCCCTCCTTCCCCTCCACCATCCACCTACCCATCTCATCCAATCTCGCCAATCCCAACCCCAAATTTCCAACCCCACTTAGCCATTTCCCCACCGGCCTCTTTCCCCCAACCTTCTTAATACTTTCTCCCCCTTTCAACCAACTCGCCAGATTGCCTCCCTTATACTCCAACTCTCCTAGACCAGGCATATCCTCCCCGTCCGGAACCAACATCATGGGTACGATTCTCTTCCTCACCACCCCCGTATGATGCGTCCTAATAGTCAATTCCTGGCCTACATAACACCCCTTCGCATAATCGATGCCGCCCATTGAATCCACATTACTTTCCTGCGGCAGGGCGGTCTCCCTAAGTATCTCATCCTGTCCCTCCGGCACTCCAATCAGGTATCTTTTCACTCTATACATATCTTCCCCCTGCACCCGTAGCTCTTGATCCTCCATCTGCAACTCCGCATTCCGATTCGAAATGATCCTTTTCCCCATCCCCGGCGCTCGATTATCTACACACACAATCCCCCTATCCCCGTCCATCCACCCGATACCCTCCTCTCCCTCCCCTTCCCCTCCCCACAAACTCCAAACCTTTCTATCTTCCTCCCCCACAACCTCAATTTCAAACTTAGCTCGCATCCTATACCTCCTAATATGTGTAGCCAAAACCTGCACCTCCTTCGCATCAACCTCTATCAACCAATTATTGTCCCCTTCCTTCCCATCTCTATAAACCCAAACATCGTTCAACACCCTCCCCTGCGCATTTAGAAACGCAGAATAAAACCCCGCCTTGCCCCCCTCTTTGTAAATATCATTCGTAATAACGCCCTGAAGGTATTTCGTTGAGTCAGGACCTTTTAACGAGATAAGTCTACGGGAAAATAGGCGCGCAATGCCTTTTTTAGCGGGTGCGAGGGGATGTATTTGTGTTTGTGTTTGGTTTGAAGCAGGGGTTGAGGCTGGCGTTGATAAGTATCTGCGATTCGAAGGTAGTGCAGAAATTCTTTGACGCCCAGAACAGATGTTACATATATATCCACCTGCAGAAATGGGAACGGGTCGTTTGGAGAAGAGATTCGATAGAGGTTTCATGGTTGCTTTATGTTACATTTAGTCAATTGGATGGTCGAGTTGTGGTTTGGTGGTTTGGTGTTTGGTGTTTTGTGACCATCTTCTTGGGGATTTGAAGAAATCCCCATGGAAGCTTTATTGTGACGCAGATGACGTAATGCACCCAGATTTCACAACCGTGTTTCTAGTGATAGTCATCAAAGTATTACGATGTATAGGGCAACACATTCTTCGAAAACCTCAATTCTTACTGTGAATTGAAATGACATTTTTTTAGCACTAAGATCACGATATTATCAATCTTTGCTTTCGATTTGATTTGATTCGATTCACAATTCAACAATGCAGCTCGTCTAATCATTTCAGATTTACGATATGAGACTCCATCGAAAAAAATAAATTGATTTCATGTTTTTTATACTAAGACAAGCAAGCAACTATATAGTATTGGCAAATCTGGGTACTGGGATATCACCAAACGATTTCTCCGAATGTTATCAAATCCAAACTCCCATTGAAATGCCAAAACCATGCAAAAGAAAAGAGAGAAAGACGACCCATGCTTCAACATCCTCCTTCAATACCCCCGACTAGCTACTGCGTCTAGGTAGTTCAATAAAAAGCCTTTGTCGGCTGGTGAGATTGGCGTTTGACTTCCACGGCGCGACATACCGTCACCATTCCCTGATGCCAAACTTCCAACTCTTGATCGGGACGCAGCACTCCTCGTTGCGTCTATCAGAGGATTGGGGGAGGGTCCATCATGCGATGATGTTTTAGACACTGAGCTGGAAGCGGCCATAGGCGATCTTCCGAACAATGACAGAAGAGCATGCTTTTGTTCAGTTGACTGTGGGGCCTGCGAAGTAAAGGATAGCGGAGACGTTGAAGGACCAGCGAGATTAGATGGTGCAAGGCTTGGTGAATAGGCAGCTATAGTGGAAGGCCCAAGAAGTGGCGAGGCCCTGACTGCATTCGCTTGTGGCCTCTTAAGAATCTGGGGTTGAAATGGTTTTTCGGGTGAAGTCTTTGAAGCAATCTTGCTACTATTGTGCATTTCTGATCTGGTAACGGGCTTCTTTGACAAACTACCATATGGCTTAACATCTCTGTGACCATTTACCGGACGAGTGAGAATAGATGTAGCTCGGAATGGAAGGTTCAATTCAGGATTGATTTCTGGAATCTCTCGACTGATTTTACCACTGGTAGCATTCCCGTCGGTAGTTTCTGGTTGTAACATTTGGGGTGGGGAGACAACTTCTACTGCGCTTAACTCCACCGCAGAAGGCGATCCGGATGTTGGCAGCGCCACAGCTGCTGGTGTCGCAGCTAGAGTTGCGGGCTGAGCTGCAGGACTTTTGAATATACCCAGTAACATTAATCGTTGCTGTTCACTAATGGGTGGGCGAGCTACTTGGTTGTGACTGATTGTACTCGAAATACCTGCATTTAGTCCCGATACGGACTTTGGGGGTTGAAGTGGCTCAGTCAGAACAGGGACAGGTATAGATCGAGAACTTTCCCCTGGAAGTTCTTGAGCTTCAGGTAGCGAAGTAATTACGTGTGATTGAGTCGGGCCTTGGGAAGGCAAGTGGTTGGTGGAAGTGGTATTTCCGTTTACTTGATCGCGAGTCTTGAAAGCATTTAAAAGTAACAACGAATGGCTAGTAAGTGCAGCAGGTGCTTCCTTTTGTTGAGGTGGAACTATGGTGGCATGTACATTAGGAAATTGAGGAGGCATAGAGCCAGACACCATAGAATTGTGATGCAGAGGTTGTTGCTGAACAGGCTGTGGAACCATTCTGGAATGTACAGGACCTCCGGTGAACAAGACTTTCTGGGCATTGGGGGGTAATGGTTGGGGATGAATCAAAGGAGGTTGATATGGGTGACGTTCTCGCTGCTGTGGAAGTTGTTGCGGTATCTGCTGTGGTATCTGCTGTGGTATTTGCTGCAGCATTTGTTGCGGTACTTGATGGCGATATTGCATGTTAGGGACAGACCTTTGATCTTGACGAACATGGAAATCTGGTCGCTGGTAGGCATAAGTTTGCATTGGCCGGTGCTCTTGCTGCTGTTGTAACTGGAAGGTAGGCGGAGGTGGTTGATTCGAGATATGTGAAGGATGAGGTACTTGATGATGAGGCGGTTTAGGAAAAGAAGGTTGTGTGGTGGTATGGTCTAAAGGTGTTTGGGGAGGCGGTTGTGTGGGGGCTGGTTGATCCACGGGAGGTTTACTGTGTAAAAGAGCAAGCAGTTGCTGTCCTGAGCTGTGTATAGCTTGTGATTGCACCGAATTCAAGGCATTGTGCTGTAACCCCTGAGTCGATGGTTGAACTTGCATGATAGCAGAAAGAGCAAGGTCGGCAGCATTACGCCTAGTTCGTTCTGCATCTTGTGAGACGGATGCATCATAATTTATACTTGGCTCAACCGGCTGGTCATCCTCGGTGATACATTCATCGTGGCTGATATTCCCTGCAGCTTCCAAATACTGGGTATTTACTGCCATCTTTGCATCTTTTTTCTTCTGATCTAGAATCCACTTCTTGAGTGGAGGTAGGAATGGGGCCACCATATAAAATTTGTTGGCATTGACAGCAGCCTCGGGTTGATGTTGCTGCTGGCCTTTCTTTCTATATGCTGGAAGATCAGATAACGGCCACCACTGTATCTTACTGATCTCCTTTCGAGTTTGTGGCTCAAAAGGAGTATCCTTAGGAACATTTCTGAAGACGTATAGTCTTATTTGTTGATTGTGGCCCGTAACATCAATGCCTTTCACAAGACTCCGGTCTGGAGTCACAAGCCCTGATTCTTCAAGGTCATAGCCCGTCTCCTCGTAGGCTTCTCGGATAGCGCAGGTAAGATCGTCCTCATCTTTGTTGATTTTCCCCCGGGGGAAACTCCAATTTGCACCCTTCTTCCAGCCCTTGACAAGAACAACCGAATCCATGCTCTCATTTAACAAAATTACGCCCCTCACTGGAACTCGGGTCTTGTATAAAAGGAACTCTTCAAAGGCTCGCATATGTATACTTTCTGAAAAGTTTGAAAGTAAAGGGCAATGAAGGAATATCTTTAGGCAAAAGTTACGAAGGCTCATCGAGGGTAGACTTGGATCGAGGGGTCGAATGAAATCTTCGTAGTACCATTGCGCTTCTTCGACTTGAAAACATATTCGAGGAACGTGTGATAGATCAGCCGCAGGAATATTTATTATGAATCGGACACAAAGGTCGTCCAGCCCTAAAGGATGTGATTAGCTAAATTACTTGATAATGTTGAGGCTGAACTTGAACAGCGTTGTCGTCGATAGTGTTCTCAAGCTAGAATGGGTGCGGTATGGTAGAATGGTCTACTTGATAAAACCTTATCTTTAATACTTACAGTCTTCTAGCTGCATTTTTCTGCCTGTCATGTTGTCTTCGCTCATGTTGTCTTCGCGTCACAAGCATATCCACGACTCGAGTTTCTTTTCGGAGCGGGGGGACGCGCAGGAACGCTTTAGCTAAATAAGCTGAAACCAGAATGATATTAAGACCCTTAGTGGCAAAATAAAGGAGTGATCTGTCTGAAAGGAAAGCTTGCGAAGCTTATTCTGGCAAAAATGGTGATTGAATAGTAATATGAACTTGTTGGAAGGTCGTGAAATGTGGAGGTATGAGTGGATGAGTTTGGTGTTTGTACTGGTTGAGAAAGTGAGGCAGTGTCAATGTCAACAGCTTGGTTTGGAGCTCGGAACCCAACTAGTTAGAAACTACCGTAGAGGCATGGAAAGCCACGGTTGATTCATAAACGCCACAACCTTCCTAAGCCACATCTTCACATGACTTGTCTTCTTTAAATTGGATTATAACTAGAGCGTAACAGGTATGGCTTGACTCGGCAGATTAAGGTTTTTCTCTTCAGTCAAGGCCTCAGTCAATTGAATTGGACCCCTCTTTGGATCTGCAACTTCCAGGCGTCGGATGACGTTTTTTTGATACAGTTATTCAAGGGGCGCAGTCGAATCTTGGGACCAAAATCTTGCCCAACATCAAAGATAAATGCAAATCAAGCTTTGTTTCAAGCTTTTAAGATAGAGTTATACTCGTAGATAAGTAAGTTATTAAGGATCAGTATTTCTCATTTAAGATTCTCTATTTCTATTCATTGTTCATTGAAACCCAAAGATATTCATATTTATGTGTCAAGTTGGGACAACCCAAAAATAAGTCATATCAAGCGCTTTCTGAAACCACTTATCAACAAACTACCACCAACGAACTCAAGAGCAAACGAAACTTTGCAGAAAACCCCTACTACCACAAATAGGTACCACAAATAAATTGTGCAACGAATCCATTTTTCAATAACTTCTTAAGGAAAAGAATATCCTTTGCAAAGACGCATTACTCTCACATACAACTGCACCTACTTATACAAGTTTCACAATCATGACTTCACTTGCAGCAAAATACATCAGCCGAAAGGTGTTGGGGGAATCGGTTGGAAATAAGTTTGGATCAGAGGTATGAAATCAATCCACATGATGATTTTCTCTTCAAGTGCTAGTTTGCTGACAGTTTTCCAGGACCTGTACTTTGAAACTGTACCTGCTTCCCGCTTGGACGGTGTACCCTCAAAAAAGAAAGCGCAGAGAAGAAGAAAGGCTATACCTGCCGGCATATCAGAAAAAGATGCAAAGATTCTCACCAAAGTCAAGCGCAGGGCTTATAGACTAGACATGAGTCTTTTCAATTGTTGTGGAATTAGGTTCGGGTGGAGTAGTGTAATTGGGATCATTCCTGTGTAAGTCTTTCTCTGAGTTCCTGCTACATAGCATCACTAATATAACGTAGAGTCGGCGACTTTATCGATGTATTCATGGCGCTCATGGTACTTCGAACGTGCAATACAGTTGACGGCGGACTTCCAAACAGTGTTAGATCCAAGATGATGTTTAATATCATGCTCGATTTCGCCGTCGGTCTCGTACCATTCGTAGGAGACCTTGTCGATGCAGTCTTCCGTGCCAATACCAGAAACGCCCTTGAGCTTGAAAGACATTTACGTGACAAGGGTGCAAAGATATTGAAAGCGAGGGGTGAAGTTCTACCTGCCGTTGATGTTACCGACCCAGAGGAGTTCGATCATTATGACCAGCAGCTCTCTGACGAAGAACCTCCACGGTACACATCTGGAACAAATACAGAGATTGTCAGCCCCCGTGAGGCAGGTGGACGTAACCGTAACAGTTGGTTCGGTTATGGCGGTAGCGCAGAGCGAACGAAACAATCTGATCCTGAGCGAGGTCGTGGCGATAGATCAGAGCGAACGAGACAGCCTAATTCCGAGCAAGGTCGTCGCGATGGGCCAAACGTACAAGAGCCTCCACTTCCAGCTCGCCCTAAGAAGGCTCAAAAGAGTGGTAGACGTTAAAAGGAATTTGTGGTTGCTCTTTCGGGTTTAAACAGGGCTCTAGGAGTATTTTAATGCTGGGGCGATTTTCTTTGTCTGGTCAATAATTGATGACGCTTGTAATTGATGACGCTTTGCTTTATAAGTAATAAGAAGCATTGCATAGGAGCGTGGGTTTAAGATATAAAGATACCATAGATGCAAAATAATGAAATGAAAGCACATTTAATCTGGAAACCTTTTTAAAGATCATCTGCATTGTATCGTTTTCAATAATTTCCATAGGCGCCTACTCACGTTCAGATCTCATTCTGAATCATCATGACTGATTTTACTCCACCCATTATCAAGACTTTTGTTTAGTGCTTCACGCGTTACCGTGGTTTCTCACTGATCTTCAAGGATTAAGATCTGATAACTCTGCTTGGCATTCAATGAGATTGAATTCCATCATCTGAATGGTTCATTAAGTGGAATAAGTGGCTCGGTGGTCAATGTGTATTGCGTTTGCAAATTTCCCAGCCTTTCTTTCAACGCGAACGCGAAACTTAGCGCGATGATTATTTTCAGCACGTGACGCGTACCAAAAGCTCTTAAAGACGCGGTTTCTCTCTTCAAGAGAGATTAATCCTCGAACTCATACATACATACTTTTAAACTCAACACGCACAATACAAACAACTTCCACGACTTCGTTCTTCCTTGCACATTTCAGATACCAATCATCAATCAATCTTCTTCACCTTGATCATATTCAATCACAATGATCTCTCAAATTACCCCATCAAAGACTGTACGTTTTATCGCGCCACCCCTCCTTTGATAAATTTTCGCGTCAACATTATACTGACTTCCATCTTCCACAGGCTGCCTCTGGCATTCAAAACATGAAAATGGAATCACCCATTAAGAAGCTCGACTTCGCCGGAAAAGAGAATGGTGCATTCGATGCCGACATGCCAATTGTCGAAGAAGTCAAGAAACCAATCGTCGAGGAACAAAAGATTGTCGCAGTTACATCTAGACTCCAGACAGAAGAAGCAGATGAACCTCTTCTCCAAGAGAACCCAAACCGTTTCGTTCTATTCCCAATCAAGTACCATGAGGTAAGTCGCGTCTCTTCACGCGTTGACGCGTAAAGTACTAACATGTCTTTCCAAACAGATCTGGCAGATGTACAAGAAGGCAGAGGCATCTTTCTGGACCGCAGAAGAGATCGATTTGTCAAAAGATCTTCACGACTGGAACAACAAGCTCAATGACGACGAGCGATACTTCATTTCTCACGTTCTCGCATTCTTTGCAGCATCCGATGGAATTGTCAACGAGAACTTGGTTGAGCGATTCAGTGGTGAAGTTCAAATCCCAGAAGCACGATGCTTCTACGGTTTCCAAATCATGATGGAAAACATCCACTCTGAAACATACTCTCTTCTCATCGACACATATATCAAGGAGCAAGCACAAAAGACATACCTCTTCAACGCCATTGATACCAGTAAGTTATAATCACACATTGTCACAAGATATATCAACTAACAACAATGATAGTTCCTTGCATCAAGAAGAAGGCTGACTGGGCTGTCAAATGGATTGAAGACAAGAACTCTACCTTTGCTCAACGTCTTGTTGCATTCGCCGCCGTTGAAGGTATCTTCTTCTCCGGATCCTTCGCCTCCATCTTCTGGCTCAAGAAGCGTGGTCTCATGGCCGGACTTACCTTCTCGAACGAACTCATCTCTCGTGACGAAGGTCTCCACACCGACTTCGCATGCCTCCTCTTTTCTCATCTCAACCACCGCCCATCTAAGCAAGCCGTTCAAGATGTCATCACCGAAGCCGTCGAAATTGAGCAAGAATTTTTGACCGAGGCCCTTCCTTGTGCTCTCTTGGGCATGAACTCCAACCTCATGAAGCAATACATCGAGTTCGTTGCTGATCGTCTCCTCGTCTCTTTGGGTAACGACAAAGTCTACAAGTCTGCCAACCCATTCGACTTTATGGAGAACATTTCCTTGGCTGGTAAGACCAACTTCTTCGAAAAGAGAGTTGGTGATTACCAAAAGGCTGGTGTCATGGCTGGTATCCAACAGAAACATGAGGATACAGAGGCACAAACCGAAGCTAAGGCAGAGAATGGAGGTGACTTCAACTTTGACGAAGAGTTTTAAATGCTGTCTTCCCTCCTTTCTCTTTTTTTTTTGTTTCCAAAATGGTACTTGGCGTTTACCTTGTACAACTCTTTACCTCAATCATGGGGTTTGCATGCATGCATAGACAACTGCAACAGACGGGTGTGGTTTATGTACAAATAATGTTTTAGAATGAAGGTGTTGTGGCGTTGCTGGGAGGATTTGGGTGGGATGAATGAATATGAATTGTATCGGTCATTTGGATATAGATGACTGGAAGGGAAATCATGGTAGGAGTATACTATGGTAGGATGGTTGGATGATCGGATGGATAGGACAGCGATGATACATTTACTTAGCATAACGAATAAAGTTTAAACATACATGATTTGATATGTCAAATGTCTACCTCCTTGGTGTATTTGAATGCTGTGACTATTATTTTCTATAATCACTCTAGTTAAATAACTCTTGGATATCTTGAAATGGATGATATATATACTCATTTCCTCATTTACTCTATTTCTATTACAAGCAAACATATCCACATCAACAAGTAGTGCATGCCCTATCCTGTCCTGTCCTCTATGACCATCCATAACACCTGGGCTAGCTCCTCCTAAGTTCTAACCCCTTCTTAAGGAATATCGACGATTGGTGATGTGATGTGATGTGATGTGATGCGATGCGGTTTGGAGTCTGTCTGTCCGAGGATGAGATGGAAGTATGCGCAGTCTTTTGGAATTATTTTATTGAATCCACCACAATACAATGGTTTTCTTTTGCCTCTGTATCTTTTTAAACACATCCAGACTCTGCAACCCATATATCCATTCATTCATTCATTCATCCATTCATTTCTTCCCCTTCTTCTTCTTGCCCTTTCCTCCTGCTCCCTGCACCTGTCCCTGTCCCTTTGACTCAATCTTCTTCTTCTCCTCCTCTCCTTTCTTCCTCTCCTCCTCCCCCTCAACCTGTAACCCAACCCCCTCCCCAACATTACTCTCCCCCATAATAATTTCCCCCAACCCCTCCTTCTCATTCTCCTCCCCCAACCCCGCCATCAACTTCCCCAGCTTCCCCATAATCTGCACCAATCTACTTACTTCCGCCACCTTATTCGTCGCATATTTCAAATTAACTCCCGAAGCTGGGTGGAAAGTTGTGAGTGTCAGTGTTGCGCGAGGAGGTTCGGGGTGTTTTTCGCTGGATTCGGGGGTACGTGCGGATTTGGGGAGGGGGAGGCGTGGTTTGCTGCGTGTGGAGTGGGTGGTTGAGGGGGCGTGGGGGGAGGTTGAGGGGTGTAGGATTGTGTATTTGGTTGTTATGCGTGTCTGTGGGGGGGAAGTGGAAGTTAGTTGGGGTGGATTTGGGGAGGGGGAGAGGGAGAGGGGAAGGGGAGGGAGAGAAGAGGAAGGGGAGGGAGAGAAGAGGAAGAGGAGGGAGAGAAGAGGGATACGTACGCTGCTAGGATGCGCTTTAAGTAGAAGTGAAGATTGAGTGAGCCATTCTTGGGCGGTCTCTAAATACGCCATCTTTGTCTTTGTCTTGTCTTTATCTTTATGTCGCAATCAATTGATCAGTATCGTGTGTATGGTAGTGGTAGGTGAAAAACGAGAGGAAGTTCTGTTGTGGAAAGTAATAAGTGACGTCGAGCGGTTTGGCGCAAGCTGTAAAGATTCGTGGGTGGCGGGGTGGAAAGATGGATGAGCATGAGTGAACGAATCTCAATCATTCAATGAATCAATCAATTACTGTAGAAGGAAGCTCCTTAGCGTGAATGCGGGGTGAAGCGAGATCTTGAGGCTCGGCGGGTACATACCGAGAATCTGCCGAATACCTTCATTAAACTTCAAGCTCACAACAAAATGTCTCCAAAATACATAATCTGTACCTACCTAGATGTCTATGATTGACCATAACTACAAGTAACCTACTCGAATATATTGGCTCATATCTACTTCTACAACATTGATCAATTTTGTAGAAGTTTTACTTTACCAGATATTCGATGCAAGAGATAATAGAAATGAGCACAATATATATAAGAGACGTGTCTTGTTCGACTTATTACTCGAGTATTTGAGAATTGTTCACTCAAGACTTTTGTACAGAAAGTCGCTGGGTAGCTCCTTCCGATTTGATCTGACACAAGCAAGCTCTTTCCATATATGTCCCCTGTCCGGGTATTCAAAAGAATCAAACCTCGCACTTTTCCCACAATCATTTTATTAAATCTTCTATTCCTTACTTCTTTCTTTCTCTCTATCTTCATCTCTCTCTTTATATCTTGTTATGAATATGAATTTATGGTGTTTTTACAGCTTTAGGTTGATTATTTTCTTCTCTGCGTTACAAAATCATCAAAACCATCAAAACCATTCTTACTCAATTGACATTCCAAGAAACTACTAAAGTCTATTATTTATCATTAACTCCAAATAAAATCTCACATTTCCTCATTGTCAAATTATTCGGGTATGCCTGCTGCGAAGAAAAGAAAATCCCCGCTTCGAAAAAAACAAAACTCAAAACGGGGAGCAGAGGAGGTGGTGGAGGTGGTCAACCCTGTCATCGGTCACCCTGATGCCGCATTCAACAAATCTGATCAAGACTCCTTGATGTGGAAATTCACCCATATCTTTTCAGAAGATCAGATTGCGCTGATACTATCTGTATTGAAGAGAAAGCCATATGACGTATCCATCAAAGGTAGGAGTTTTGATTCGTCGTTGAAATGTTGATTCTAATATCAATCCAGATTACTTGAATGGCTTTCAGAAATCAATCAAGTCCGAGGAAACACGTAGTAATCGTATGGTGGATTCTGGAGAGTTTTGGAAGCAACAATCCGAGGAACGATTCCAACAAATCCAACAATTGAAGACTCACGTTGGAATTCTGGAGAAGAGATTACGAAGTTTTCCTAAGGTCCCTCAAAAACCTTCAGCGAAAGGTTCAGATGGAGATGAGATTCCGAGCCGCTCTCGTTCCAATACCTCTGCTTCTCATGGTAGCCAATCTTTGGATCTCTCCGGGAAAAGAAAGAGAACTCACACAATGGATACCATTCCTGATGAAGACGATGAGATGGGAACCGATGTGTTGGAGTACAGCAACCGTCACCTGATGATTGTCTCTTATTGTGAGTCACAGGTTTTCCCATTTTAGTTCTTCTATGCCATTGTTGCTCATACATCCCTTTGCAGTATATCAAATTTCAGAAAAGCGTCGATCCCTTTGCGATAAAAAGAGGCTCCCAGGGTCGCATGTCGAACCAATGCCTATGCTGTGCCGCCAGCTTATAGGGTTCACCTGGGAAGCAATATACGAATGCACTCTCAAATATGCAGACGTTCGAAAATCAAATAGCCGTCCCAAAGATATCAAACCTCTGACCTATCTTGTCAATGAAATTGCGGGGAGTTACAAAAGATGCGTCGAGGTTACAGCCGAGCAGTACAGAACTATCAATGGAAGAGAGCTGGTGAGGAAGGCTAGTATCATATATTCCTTCTGCTCTTTCTTCGACAAGGGTTTGAGTCAGTTGCATAGTCTATGCGTTAGGAATGCAAAGCTGTCAGTATGTTCAAGCAATCCGGCACCACAACAGGCGGGAATTCCTACTAAGAATGATGAACCTGTTATGATTGGCTTCACTGCAAATCTACTAATTGATATCCTTCGAAGGGTCAATTGGCAGCAGGACAATGAATTGCATGAGCAGATCATCGAAGGGATCTTAGCGACCATTCTAAATTATATCGGCAAGCTCATGTCTAATATCATTTTCCACGAAGAAGTTGCAGCTTCTAATGTCCCCGGAAATATCAGCTCTGGAGAGATCTCTCTTCCGCCAACTACGATGGAGTCCGAATTAGAGTCCAAATATCTTGTTCCGATACTTCATGTTGCACTTGAAGTTTTCAAAGAAAATAAGATGCCAGGACCAACGGAAGGACTTGTAAAGAGAGAAATAAAAAGGATTCAGAATACCTTCACGAATAGTTTGATTGGGGGGAACCTAATGGCATTAGCGGTGCCAGAAAGGATTACAGAGGAACCACTTGATATACCGGGACTAGAAGGATTAGAAATGTATGGCAATGAGTGGACTATACAAAGTGTTTTTTCCATGGTGGGAATGGAAGATGTTGATTTTGACGCTGATGATGAAATGGTGATGGGTTGAAATGTAATGTAAGGACTGGATTTGCTTTGATTTGCTTTGATATAAATGAGCGAGCGGGATTGGACGATGGGATGGGATTTATTGGGATGCAAGAGCGAGATTTATGGCGTATATTTATTTGGCTTTAAAGCTTGAGCTTAGTTGATATACTCGAGTAGTATATTGAGAGATACCTATCTTGTTCACAGTGTAGTCAAATGTTAACCAGTTAAACCAGTGCACCGATCAAACTGGCAGTTTAGTTCATTGAATTTTAAATTGCCCAGTTGGTTTAATTTGTACAGTTGTCAGTATGATCCCAATTGTCAGTGTCAGTGTCAGTTCAGTTATAGCCTTCAGTTATAGCTTTTCCTAAACAGCTAATTTAGCTCGTTTAGCTCGTTTAGCTCGTTTAATTAACTAAATTGGTACTCTAGAACTCTGGTAGTCTAGACTCTACTAGGTAGTTTATTAAATTCAAACGGGTATTTTGGTTTATACGAGTAGTTTGTGTTAGACTGTCAGACTGTCAGTGTGATTTTGAATTTTATATTTATATTGTTGATTATACTCGTATTGTGATTGTGATTGGATTGTGATTGTGATTGGATTGTGATTGTGATTGGGTTGGATTAGAATCATTGATTAGAAAGGAGGTGGGGAGGAGGGGAGGGAGGGGGAAGGAGGATCTTGTGTGGTGTAATAGGTGAGTGGTGGGTAGGTGGGTTTATAAGATGGGTTTATAGGGGAGAGGGGGATAGAAGGAACGTATGAGGGATGGAAATTAGTACCTAGGTTATTTGGTTTGTGATATGATGGTTTTTGATATGATGGTTTGTGATAGTTGATTGATTGATTAATGTAGAGAGTAGAGAGTAGAGAGTGAAAGTTTATTGATAGATTGATTGATTATTATTAAATGGATATGGTATGACGGGTTGTGATGATGAATTGAAGAGAAAAGAAGCGAAGCGAGAGAAGGAAGAAAAGAAAGAGAATAAAATGGAAGAAGACTATATAGCGGCATGGAGTGGAGTTGAAAGTTTAGAGGAGTTTTATAAGTGCAAGTCGATATTTAGTAAGTCTACTACCCCACTTTCGGGCCACCCCCCCTTTCGGGCCACCCTAAAAACCCACACTGCCTCAGCAACCTATCTTCTTAAATATTTCATGATTAAACAACCATTCAATCAATTGATTTCAAATTTTGAAAATACTATTATTTATATAATGACAAACCTCTATGAGGAAAAAAATATTGCTAAAGCCTTAAATGCTATCACAAATAATGTTTCAATACAAAAAGTTGCTCTGGATTATGGGATCTTTTGTACCACACTTTAGAACTATATCAATAGGCAAGTCTCCTATAAAAAAGATACCCAAATAATATAAAAGATTGTTTTGATTCAAAAGAGATGATTAATAGAATGGATATTAATATAAAAGAACTTGGGTACTAGTTCTATTTATTGGCTAATTCATGAAATTAGAAAGTGTTTTCTCGATATAAAAAAATCGATTCTACCCTTGAGAAACAATAGATATACAACTTTTTGAAAAGAAATCTAGAGATTAGAATCAAAAAACAATATAAGATTGACTCTACCCAAGTTTCGGGTGCTTCACATAATATTATCACACCATAATTTCGAAAACTCGATTTATTAGAGATTATCGATATAAAACCTGAAAATTGATACAATATGGATGAGGTTGGTATAATGAAGGATCAAGATCTTAATGGATTAGTAGTAGGAAGTTTCTAGTGTTGTTATATTAAAAAAAAACAGTCTGGTTCAAGAGTTTGGATATCTTTTATCGAGTATATTTCGGTGATAGGATGGGTTTTCAAATTATTTGTTATATATAAGGGAAAATATGTTCAATAATAATGGTTTTCTATTGATTTTGATCTTTATAAGGATTGGAATTTTATTGCTATAGAAAATGGGTGGATGTGACCAAAAGGGTATAAACAGGACTCCGATTGTGTACTTAGAATCTACAAGTGAAGAGCTATGTAGGATGCTAAAAGGAGGACTATATATACAGGTATT